>SJJU01001085.1:0-49203 GCA_012932125.1 Conopomorpha cramerella
CAAATCGATAAAGGATCAAAAAGTTATTCGATTTTTTTTCTCGACCCGGTCTCACAGACATATACGTCACCAATGGCGGGTTAACTATCAATATGAATATCTAGGGTGGCCTGAGCCCAGCAGTGGATGTAATATTTTCTTTCATAAAAACCTTCTGCTGTCATTAGTGAGCACAACAAAAGAAGAATTAGCGAAATCGGTCCACCCGTTCCGGAGTTATGGCTTGATAACGAAAAGTGGCTTTGATTTTTATATAATAGATTACATTGAAAAATTAGGGAAGTTGCTATTTATTCCCAGCACAAGTGTCTGACTACTTACTCTCTCTCTCTCTCTCTGGACTATAAAATTAATTTCAGGATTTTTTCTTTGTTTACATGATACATAGATGCGTGGATTGTATGAAAAGGGTTGTAGATAGGTCATGCATGGTGCAAGCGGACGCGCGTTCCCGTATTTGCGTCTCCTGACAAGTATGCTGCTTTATTTATGAGTTAACTTTGTGTAGTTATTTCCTTTTTTAAGCGACTTAAAAAGGAGTCTCTTTCAAGTCGATCGTATATATTATTTTGAACCGATTTTTATTATTATTTTTTTGTTGGATAGGATGGTCCCATGATCAGAAAATTAGTAAATTTTAAAAATGTACGGCGATGGGCGGGCGGTCGAAGTCGGTTCTTTTTACTTTAAAATAATTATTACAGAAAAATATTAAATAAATCGATATTCATATCGATTATCGACTGACCATCAGTAAATTAATATCTTCTATCTATAATAATTTTGTCTTTAGTAAAAAAGTCTTATGTTGTCTGCGCCACGGTTACCTAGTACGGCCGCTTAACTAACTTGTCAGTAGTTTATGAGAAAGTTAAGTAACAAATCTTCCTGGGAATATACAGTTGGCAGTTGAAAAAGAGAGAAATGTATTCAATATACTCTTCTTTTGATAAATATCTCCAGCTCAAGCTTAGCGATGTTTCTGATTTTTATTTCTTCATTCGATTAATGACAGATTCTATTTACTATTTGCGGCATCCTACATCTATTTTCATTCGGCATTTATTTACTATATAATATTTACGGCAGATTTATTTAGAAAAAAGATACAGATAAAAAAATATAGGTTAAATGACTGTGATGGATGACGTCTCCAAATGTGTAGAAGTAAAAAAGAAACATTTTACGTGTTCTTTGTCCAGTTAAGTGCATTCTAAACTACCTAGATAATTGCATAGACCTATTCTCGGTTAGTCACTGACTGTATTCACAAGGGGGTTGCATTATTTGCTATCAGTTATAAAATGTGTTGACTTAATTTTATTTCATTGTTTTCTAATTTTTACTACTTGAACTAATTGTTATTATTTTTTTAAATAACTTTTCTTTGTTTCTTTATTTAATATGTATAAATATTTAACTGTGTGTAAAACTATCGCATTGGGTTTTACCTGTTATGATAGGATAAGGTTTTGAAATAAATTAATAAATAAACATGCATGTAATAACATTTAAAATGTTCTTGAAAGCCATGTTCTTATAAATCATTGATAGAAATGTTATAGTTTGGAGAATATGGTATTTTAGATACCCTACTACGATCAAATAGGCCTTATATTCATGTGTAAATGGTTATGTTAATATAAAATGGCTTTCAATATGTACATATTTTATACACATGTTCTTAGGCCCGTATTTGTCATAAACGTGAATCAAGCACTACTCAGGTAAGTATTATGATTTGTCTCACTCTAATGGCAAGTGTCACAAAGAGACAAACACATTTCAGCTTTTAAAAAGATTGATTTTTCAGTGATTAAAAAAAGGAGTCTTTCCCAATATTATCAAATACTGAGTGTAAAAGGAATCAGGAAATCATAGTAAAAGTTGTTCATATTGACAAGCCCATCCAAGTTTCTAAGACCATTGCTCGAGATCCTTTTACACTATGTATGGTTTTTTTTATAGTTTTTCGCTGGTAACTCGGTCCTTTATGAACCGATTTTTAAGATTTTTTTTTGGAAAAAAGTTTTTCCAATTTGGCCCCATGAAAAGGAAATCAGGGTATGGGTTTATCATCCATTAAATCGAGGGGAGTTTTAAAAAATTGGGCGGGCGGCTAATCCTGGTTGAGGTCGGTTCTTTTTTCTTTAAAATTATTCTAGAAGAATATGGCCATTGAGTTATTACTTAGAAGACACGTGAATGGAATAAACTTTGGATAGAACCGCGGGGTACAGCTAGTAGCAAATAATCGCTTCTTTAACGTATTCTTGTAATAGCTTTTCGCGGTTATCTAATTGAATTACTTGTGTAAGTGTGTGTACTAATGCTAAGAAGATGAAGTTCTACTGAATAATTTTATTTATTATGCGGTTTCTGTCAATTATGGACTTTGAACAATACTTATGGAAGGTTCTTGGTAGGTTATCGATATCACTTAATTTAGAAATAAATTAGTATGTAAATTAGACTTTCTTTAATAGACGTGACTTTATATGCCAAAAGTAGAAAAAGTATGGTAAATAACTAAGTCAGGCCTTTGCTTTTGACACATTAATTTGGTATAATTTCGAACGATGTCTTCATCAGATGTTTTTTTAAAAAGAAACCCGTATAAACGGCTTAAATTGTGATTTCAACTTACAATTTGTAAATCATGTGATCACTAACCTCAACCCGCGACCTCTTCATACTTTAGGAATAATATTTTGTGTATTTTGGGCTACTTGGATAAAATCAAAAGTATTACTGTTTATTCGGACTAAGAATACCTATACTTGAAAGCCTGTTATTGAATCCTTCCCTGGGGAATTCTAAATCAATGAGATAGACCTGCTGTCAAGTGTCTAAAAGCTAAACTGGGCTGTGTTAAAATACTTCGAAATTTACTTTAACAGTTATGCATAATTTAAGACAGAACCTTCCACCATTACCTACTAGTCCTTATTTTAAAGTTGCCATCGATTTATTTATGTAATACTTTATTGCACTAAAAATACAAAGGGTGGACTTAATACGAAGTATTCTCTACCAGTCAACCTCACAGCACGGGAGAACATAGGTGCAATAAATACAATTATGAACCTAAGTACGTACATACATAACAAAATTGATATAATTTTATACATTTATAATTATATACCTACGTACGCAATGAACATGAAATAACATAAATATGAATTGTAAATGAACACATACACTGTTCTTCACATTATCTGGTCTGCCATCATCAAACTGTGATTTCCTGATAAACCAACTTTGAATTATCTTCTTTCCATAACCCTACCCCCGGACCAATATTTCATAAAAGACGTTAGTCGAAGTTATCCTTGAACAAATACAAAAAAGCACATATATATACCGGTCGAATAGAGTAACCTCATTTTTTGATGTCGCTTCAAAACAACGACCAATCAAAGCCGAAAGACAAGCTATAAAAGTCAACATTCACCAAAGAGGAAAACACGGAAAAAAATCCTCAAAGCACTTTTTACAGGCATGGCTGAAACACAAAATATTAACACTAACTTCATAATATTTTCCTCTGAACCGCCTGAAAAGCATATTTCAAAATAATTTCCCCGCTACCGTTACAGGGCTTTCAATTTCGAAGGCTTACATTTTCAAGTCACGGTGCCGGCGATGATTTACCCTCCCTTTCTCACCAGGATGCTATGAAAGGGATGCTGAATGAGTCATGTTGCTGAATAAAGCATACCTTTCAGACTGAGTGAATAAACTGGCTCAGGTTTACTGCGTCTCGCCTCGTGCGTCGAGCATGTTTATGACTCTTTCACTTTGACGGATAATACCTGCTGAGTTTCGATTGTAGTGTAATAAAATTTGGTTATGAACGAAATACGAGTATCTACTGATGTAAGGTTGAGTATACATGATAATTTGCAATGCTTGTTTGTAGTAGAAACTATTACTCAGCTCACCGTGTACACTTGGCCTATTCTTAAGTCATAAATGATGCTAATATTACAAAGTATATAGGCCCTGTCATACGCAGACACCAAGGTTTTAAACTTGGATATCTTATAGGTCGAGATTGATATTTTTAATGTTACATTATCTCTCTAGAACGAAATTGATTCTACTATCTAATAGTGCACGACGGTCGATTTTAATGATCGCCGCGGGTTCGATTCTCGCTTCCGATGATGTGTGTCTAAGAGTCTTCTATCTATCTATCTATATATATGTACGCACACACTTCACGCCTATTGATCTTAATCGGGTAATAAATAGCTTTCAATAATTTCTCTTGAATATGCCAAAAATAAATGACTGAATAACCCATTATTCTCAATTTTTTACTGTTTCTCTTCATCCAAAGCTTATTCTCAAAGTGTCTGTCGGATTAGTGTATCCCGGCTTTATGAGTGTCTGAGTGAGACAACACGACTCATTACACGTTTTATAGAGCACCAGTATATCTAACTTGGTTTAAACACGGACTTTTATGACCCCCCTCTCATGTTTTCACTCTGGAAGACTAGTAACGCCTTTTCGTTGTTCTCTTAAGTTAATAGCAGTGTTATGTTAGTACTTGATGATAAGTTAGTACTTGGCTATTCGCTTTAAGCGAAGTCTTTGTGTGACGCTTGAAAAAAAAATATCGTGGACATTTCGGTCATCTGTTCGGTGTGCATATAAGAATACCATCCATATACATACGTTATTCTTACAAGAGACATTTTGAAATTAGAACAAACCTAAACAAAAAACCGTAATAAGGCCGTGTGCATGACGGTTAATAGAATACATGTGTCATCACGCTCAGCCCAACTTTTCCCGTCGGTGGTGGTCGTAAGAGGCGAACCGAGGGAGTCTCCATAAAAAGAGAAAAGAGCAACAGAAGAGAACGGGCAGCAGCGCTCTCTGTGAGTTAAACCACAACACCATTGCGAGGCCAACTCATTTGCCAAGCGTGGCGATTACTGGCATTTCCCTCCAAATTATCTTGGTAATTTTGGCTTTAATAAATACAAACAACGGCATGAGCTTTGATGTATTTTGTAGGCATTTATGTAGCATAAGCAAGTTGTTAACTGTTAAGTTTGTTAATTCTTAATTGTAATTCTCAACGAGGTGCATATCTCGTTTCGTAAGTATGTACGTACCTACCTATTTAAGATTTTTGTTTTTGTATAATTTACTTCTATGTATATTTTATGAAACTGAATGTGGTAACTTGTTATTGGCTTTCTGCATTATTAATTGTTTTCTATTTGTATGTAATAGCTGTAAGTTACCCTAATAAAGATAATATAATATAATATGATTATTGGGGAGGCCCTCGTCCAGTAGTGGACATAATGTGCCTAATGATGATGACGATAAAAAAAAATTAAAAAAAACACCAAGATGCACACAACAAAGCAAATTGCACAAACCACAAAAGTTAATGTGGTTAAGGCGGGAATTGACTCCGTGGCCCTCGAGACCTAGAGTCAGAGAGCCTAACCACTAACACCATCTTTGTAGTAAAAAATGAGAATGCGCAAAAAAGCTGTGTATCTATCTTCACAATCTGGATATCTATAACGTTTAGGATGCCAAACTGTCACTGAACCTCGACATTATTAAAATCGTAGCATTGCAGAACACCCCGACGTAACTCAAACTAAAACTTATTTATTAATATGATTCAGAAAAGAATCTTCTGTCTAACACAGGCTTTTTACTTATAAGGTGGCTCTACATATGAGCATATAGTGTAGTGAAAAGTTTAGTAATAATAAAATATATTGAATTTAATTTGAATCGTTAAAATATTTGCTGAATGACAAATTATATTACGTAATTATTAAGACAGCTTGTTGACTTTACTTCAATAATTACAATGTGGCATTAACAAACTTCACAATATTTGAATACATCAGTATCAAAACCCCATATTTTTTATGAAAAACATAGAGTTGGTTGATTGAATCGATGAATGATAGGTTCCGAAACTACAGGATACATAACAATAAAAGATACATAGTAAATCTAACCAAAGTTGCAAAAACACGAATGAAAATTCCGAGCTTCTACTAGTAGGTAATTAAAATTAGGCACATTTAAATATCGTTTAAATATGTTAGCACTCTGTCCCTGTAACAATGTAGATAGGTAGGTGTATTTGTCTGGCAGGAGCGACGAGAGACGACCGTAACTTTGTGTGCTTTTAATTAGAAATAAATGAACATTTTGTTTTGTTAGGTAGGTATGTGATACTTCGCCCCTTATTCGAATCGGTGGGTGTTTTACAAAATTATTTTCATTTAAAATTAAAACGCAGTGCTTTCAATAACACTGTACACACTTTTCCACTTACTTGTTAATGTGAAGTTTTAATTGAATATCTGCGTTTTTAGGGTGCTTTTCACCGGCATTTTTTTTTAATTCTCCCCATAATTCAAATCAAATCAACTCGATCTTATCATCATCATGATTTCATGAAAAATAAAATATTTTTTTTACATAAACATTTTACGCCTTTTAATCCCAAAGCGGGGTAGGCAGAGGCACTTGCTAAAGCAAATGCCCACATTTCACGTGACTGGGACACGTGTTAGCCCAAGGTGACTGGGAGTGAGCCCATCGCCGTTATAGGGTTCACACACCTTGTAGTGTGCGGGTTCCATCACGCTGTTGTCCTTCATCGTACGAGCGTTGCGTTCTGTACATAGGCTCTGAAAAAGAATCACATTGGTACACGTCCAGTAGCCGGAAACGAACCCGCGACCTCCCGGTTACTAGTCAAGAATCCGACTAACTGGACCACAGACGCCAAACAAACTAGAGTTCGAATAATGTAGTGTGTACAATGTGAAATAGATTTGAGATACCTTCAACAGATTAGTAAAGGATACGAACTTAGTGACAGATATAGGAACGAAAATCTGCCAAATCAACGCCATGAGGAAATCCCCATTGCTTAGACTAATTGTATTGAGAATGTTCAATGATCTGGAATGTTCGGATTTACATAAGGCTAATATAAGCCTTTGTGTATTGTCTCATGGATTTACTTTGAGTAAATGCTCCATTATCCAGAATATCACTGCAATACCGCTATGTTGCTATTCTGAAACTGCAAGCAGAAATTGCTTCTTAAGTAGCCATTTGTTGTGCTATAATCCTGTTTGCGTATAGGAGACAAAGTATGTTCAATTGATAGACAGCAGTTCAAAAGATAGCTAAAACAACACACAAACAAATCGATATGGTTTACCGGGTATATAGGCGCGAATATAATGAAAACTCGTGAGCACGACGCATGCAACTGCGTCGAAACGTCGAGTAGAGCTCGAGCTTGTGTTTGATTATCATCATCAGCCACATAACGTCCACTGCTGGACGAGGGCCTCCCCCAATGAGATCCGTCATTTGGGGTGAAATTCCAGTAATCGCCACGCTTGGCAGGCGGGTTGGCGATCGCAGTGGTGTTGTGGTTTAACTCACAGAGAGCGTTGCTGCCCGTTCTCTGAGAGCTCCCTCGGTCGTCTCTTACGACCCCCATGACGGGAAAAGTTGGGCTGGGGCGGTGACACATGTATTCTATTCGCCGTCACCACACGGCGGTGTTTGATCATATTCGCGCCTATATACCCGGTGAACAATATTGACTTACAATACGTACTATTGCGTTTCATTAAAAAAATATCATACAAATCGAATCAGTGGCTTTTTGTATCTTTTAAATTTTTTTTGCCACGCGCCAAAAGATCCATGTCGCACTTTACCCAACATACAATCGTGAAGGTTAATCTGTCGTCGTCTACACACGCGGGGGTTGGTATATATTTAGCAAACATTTTACACGATCTTATCGCATATTCAACACACTTGGTTAGATAATGTAAGCACGTTTTGCTGTAATGTGCGAATTAATTTTGTGCGTTTTTATCGCTATGAATTTTATTTTTCGATTTGCCAGTGTGGTCTTCTCTAGGCTTTTTGAGAGCTCTTCGAGGCTTTTATCTAATCTTTTTTTTATGTGTATGGTGGAATGGATTTCAATTTATTTTTCACAATTCGCATTCTTCATTATCCCTGAGTAACATGATAATTATATTTAGCCAAGTGGTGACGGCGAATAGAATACATGTGTCACCCCAGCCCAACGCCCATCTTGGGGGTCGTAAGAGGCGACCGAGAGAACTTTTCAGAGGCCGGGCAGCAGCGATCCAACACCACAGCAATCGCAAGCCCGGCTGCTAATCGTGGCGATTATTAGCATTTCCCCCAAATTATCATGGACATTATTGGGAGAGGCTCTCGTCTAGCAGTGGACGTTATGTGGCTGATGATGATGAACATAATATGTGATGTACTCACTTGTTCGGAAATTCCCACGGTAACGCTGCACAGCTAGTTTAGTCTAGACAATATAATGGTGCCAACATAACAACAGCGAGCACTTTCTCAAAAGAGCGTTCGTTTTTTTTTATTTTATCACGTTGTCAGCACTCTATCACAAGTACCCGTAGGCCGTAATATTAAATCACAAAAGTTTACTTTTAAATTTTCCTCACCTTTCGATCTTCAATTACGTGATTCAACGTGACACCGCTGCTGGCGTTAAATATTAAGTCCACTTTTATTTGAAGCCAAGCAATACTGGACCAAGTCTGCTATTAAAATAGTAGTCTGATCTAAAATAAGTTTTCACTTGTGAAGTCACTCACACCATTTGAGTTGTTCACGCCACTCGTTCACTAACTTACTGATGTTATCAAAATCTGTAAACGACTTTTCGAAAAAATAATCTGACGATTTTCTTGAATTTTACAAACATTTTTCGGTTAAAGGATAAATAAAGGATATTAATAAAATGTTAAACATTAATAAAATTAATTTAAATTAATAAAATGTAAGTACATGCGCTAGTAGAATTGGTATCCAGGTACTCTGGAATTCAATACTAAAATCAGAATTCCAAGAAGGTATTCGAAAGAAATGAACAAGACAAGTTTAAGAAGGTTTGATGAATCGAACTTTCAATGGTTAAAGATATTTTTTATACATTTATTGGAAATGCTTGAGGCTCAAAGTATAATAACAGAACATATTATATTTATTTTCTGAATTATCTTTGCTGGTTGTACGTGAACAGCTATAGCAGCTATAACAATAAGGCTTTTTTATATCGATTTAATGTCCGAGGAAGTGTTAATTGTCGTCGACGTTACTATTAGTGGGGCTCAATACATTTTTCAACATTCCAGACATATTGTCAAAATAACTGTTACAAAAGAGGGGTCAAATTAAAAGTATGTCCTTCTGACTTTATTACCACCTCGCATTTAAAACAAATTGAAAATGTATGTGATCATACATTCCAGATAAACGACCTTGATTTTGACATAGCTAACAAAACCCTTTCTTCTATTCCAGGTCACAATGTGGTACCTCCTACTGCTGGTGGGGGTAGTAGCAGCTCAGCAACAATGGGTGCCCTGCTCAGAGCTGAATGATGACCTGCGCTACCCATGCCGCTGCCGTGTGCAGGTGGATCGGGCGCTGCAGCTTCGAATCCTCATGGACTGTGACAGAGTGGTGTTCCCTGGTGATTACCCAGCTCTACCTTATGGAGCGCCCATCATGTCTTTCAGCCAGAGGTGGTCTGGCCAGCAGGGACTTCCTACCCAGGTATGGTTATGTGAATAACACAGTAACTTAACTATAATGCCTGATGAGATAGACTTTGATAGATAGATAAAAATTTATTTAGATCACATGAAACACGTAGTAACACAATTAAATATAAAATAATACAAAATAAAATAAAAACAACAGACAAGAAATAGATGAGAAGTAAAATAAGTAAATACCTACTCGTGTGCCGTGCTTCACGTGAAGAAAATGGGCTTCGACTCAGCATTATGTCACAGTTACCTGCGACGCTGGTATTCTGTCGACACCCAATAGATGACAGAGAGCGCAACCGTCACTTTCATACACGACATATTAATAATAATTATTATTATAATTAAATAAAATACCCAACACTTTGGGGTCAAGTCTAGCCCTCGTCCTGAAATTCAGAGCACTTGGACTACTTTATCCCTTGATTGGTATATGAAGCGTCATAAGGGCACCCACACAAAACTCCGAATACATTGCGTCGCAAATACCTACCTGCAAACTGGGTGATAAATCGCTCAAGCAATGCATGCAACGAGTTACCAGGAGCAGGAGCAATAATAGAGGTTTTAGAGGTATCGGAGTGCGTCGCCGTTCTCATAGCGAAGGTGTCCATGAGAATTTTCCCTTCGTCAACAGAAAGGGCACGTCTAGTCCGACAGTTGGGGTTTAGGTAAACAAATTGTAAAGGGCACGTCACCAGTGAATCATCCAGAAAATGTAAGCCTATATATATAAGTTTATCGGGAGAAATAAAGTAGTTTAATATTCTTTATTTACAGTGAAGGAGCGTAATATTTCCGGCGTTTTTGCAAAAGGCCGGGTTGTCAATGATTCCGTTCGAATAAAATACGAATAACCAGCCGTCTTAAATAACTAAACAAAAAAAGAACCGACTTCAAGTAATAAAACAAATTACTTATATGGTTTTCTCATGGATGCAATATTCAGAACTCAAAAAAAAAATCAATCAGGTCAATCAAACCCAGGTTTTGAGGTAACAGATTTAAATAAACATACAGTGGAACGGAGAACTTATTCCATTTATGAAGTAGGTTACAAAGCTGGAAATGTTGCGCTCGAGCAGTCTTTGACTGTAGGAGGTATAAAACAAATAAACATTCTGAAAATAGAAACGTAACTTTGGAGTATTATTTTCAGGCCTCGGGTATCCTGTGGGAATTGCTGCCTATTTATGTAAACATTTGTTTTGATTTAAGTAAATTACTTATATATAAAAGACGCCAGTTTATTTCCATTTCTTCTGGCCTATAAAAGAATGTATTCCAAGTTGCAAATTGATTGTTACGAAAGATTACTTTGACTATTAGCTATTTATAGCAATATTAGAAATGAAAAATTGTAGTGAAATAAAACCATTTATGTTTGTCTACACCTACATAGAATTGACCTTCATAATCGTCTCTTGTGGGGTGAAGCCCATTATCTTTTAGTTTAAGTAGATGAAATTGTAATGGTGTACATACATACATACACTTCACGCCTGTCTCCCAGAGGGGTTGGCAGAGACTACAGATCTCCATTTGTCACGGTCCTGACATACCCCTTTCGCTTCATCTACATGCATACATCTTGTCATATGTGTCTGCTCAATAAACTTCATACTCCAAAGATCTCGGGGGTCTGTCTTTCATGGTGTGCATGGAGCGAAAGTAAAGCTTGTATACCATATTAGATTTGGATTGTTCATAGTTGGGAGTTCATAAACGGCGGTCACATTTTCCAAATTTTTCGTTCGAATTTTGACGAATAAAGTCAAAAAACCTCAATGCTTGTTACGTTAGTTTGACTGTGGCTTTTCTTACTTGAATTGTCGCATACCGGACAAAAAAATCCGACATTACAGATTCACAAAAAAGTTGAAACGCTTTTGGCTTTTTTAAAATGCCTGGGATATTTTCATGGATAAACTGTAAAACTCTATGAAAGTATTGCTAACAGAGCTATTTAAAAATAGCTGGAAGTATTTCGCTCCGGAAATCTTTGTCAGTGCTGCCAACTTCATAGTGTCCGATGTAGAGATTTGTACAGTTGAAAACATGAGCAGGGAGTTTCTCGCCAGGCTCTTTTCCCCAAGATAAAGCCCCTTTCCGCACGGGGCTGATGTAGCTTTTGATATTTCCCAAGTTTTGTTTCAAGATTCATAACTTTATTGTACAATGTAACTTCTTACGGTAAATACAATGAATTTTCCTTTGCATTTCGTCGTCCCTGCGCGTTCTATTTGCTCCTGAGCAGATAAACACGGACGATATTAACAGATGGGCCAATTAAATGTCAATAAGCACCGACACCGGGTGAGCGCAGCACAAACATGATTTCCGGACGCACTGGAGGCGATGCAATGTGTTCAAACAAAAGTCCATTAATTGTCAATTTGCCATAGTTCGGGATAGAGTTCTTTAAGTTAAGCGTCCATGGTCGTCACTGGTAATGAAGGTAGAAAACAATTGTGTGCATACAGTCGGCATACAGTGACTTTTTGCGTGTGATTTATTTGTCATCTTATATTTCTCTATTTCTTGAATTGTTTTATGTGTTTCGTAATTGTGATGATAATGAGTGTGAAGTATTATCCATCAAAACAAAGTAGGTTAAATTCACAAAATGTTTATATACAACAAAAAATTCGGACTGTAAGTCACTAGTATTATTTCATAATCTCCTGGTATGATTTCAAATCAATTACATTTTGATTAATTTAATTACGTACATTCCTTGTTTCCTACGGCCGCCCGGCCCTGGTAGTGGTCACACAAGCCGAAATAAATAAATAAACGACACTTCAAGTCCTCCTGCACAAACGTAGACCACATCGCTGCTTAACATCAGGCAGGATGGTGGTCAAACGCTTGTTCATAGTGATTAAAAAAAAAAAAACGGTTTGGGAAACTGGAAAAAAACGCTAGGCAGAAGAAGAATCATCCAGACAATATATAGGCTCCTTGGGTCCAAATTCCACAATGATCTTTAGAAGTAAGTCTTGGTTAAACGGTTATCGATCATTTCCGCTAATTCTTTGATTCTGGCAACACGACAACATCTATTCTCTCTACTTTACTGTCACCGAGATCAGTAGTTACTGAAACTTCAATATTCTGTAACAGTTTTTAACTTTTTTTCTACACACAAGGGATTCTCTAAAGGTTTGAGTGTGACACTATTTGATAAAGTATTTTTTGACTTGGGATTTAGCAATAAGAAAGCGTCTGTGGTCCAGTTGGTCGGATACTTGACTTGTAACTGGGAGGTCCGGGTTCGAGTCCGGCTACTGGACGTGTACCAATGGGACTCTTTTTCAGAGCCTATGTACGCAACGCAACGCTTGTACGGTGGAGGACAACATCGTGATGAAACCCGCACACCACAAGGTGTGTGAACCCTATAACGGCGATGGGCTCACCCCCTGTCACGTTGGTTTAAATACGCTTGGTGAACCGTGGGCATTTGCTTATTAAGCAAGTGCCTCTGCCTACCCCGCTTTGGGATTTAAAGGCTCGAAGTGTATTTTTTTTTAGCAATAATATTAGGGACTCCGTGGACAGCTAACTTTATTCCGTCGCTTCATGTTCTAATAACCGCAGCGCGAGGTTGAAACGAATCAGTCAATTGGTCGAGTGAAATGATTTGAATCCGCTACGATTCCCTAGCTAGTTCATGTTATGTATACACCGAATGTTATGTCATTACCTACAAGTAAACATTTTATGTCCAACATGTTAATTTATAGATACCTGTGTCACCTGTGTGAGAAAGTACCTACGTGTTGTCTCACGTCCTATAAGCTACACACATCAAAAGTGTCTAGGGATCAAGTACATTTTAGAAGATTGCAATCAAGAATATATTTTACAAAAACTGAATTCATTCATAATTTATTCAAAATGTGGTGTGATAAGTCATTGATACAGGCATGGGGAATTAGGTAGGAGACCAATCCAGTAGATTAGATTTGATTTAAATAAATTAGATTTTTTGGGCCTAAAAATGTGCTTGATCCCTAGACACTTTTGATGTGTGTATATGGATGTAAACGACACGTTGGTTATTTTTATTTCTTTCAGTAAGTAACTTAAAATTTTTTTTTGCCTAGTGTTTATGGCAGTTGTCGGACCCCGGAAAACCCGGGATCCACGTTTGTTTGTTTTTTACTGGACGCCCCGCGGTTTCATTCGCATCTGAAACTACGCGTATTTCATACAAGCACCACAGGATCAGGATATATAGATTTTCAGCCTAATCGGTTCAGCCGTTCTTGATTTATGAATAGTGCAACTAACACCTCTCTCTTTTAGGCAGTATGAATATTGTTAGGGAGATGTCCAACTCCCAAAATCCTACGGTGAACCCTAGGGAAAAGCCGCTGTCAAGGAAGTGGTCAACTCAAATGTCAGATGTTTACAAGCCGCCCACACGCTTCCTACTCGGCTTAACGACTACTGTCAGGCAGTAGGCGGAACTCGCTAGGTACTTAACCTGACATCGAAATAATCCCACTTAGGCTGGTATAAATATATATAAGGTGAACCAAGCAATAGTGAAGTCGTAGTACTGTCTAGAACAACTTCCACAGCGTCAAAACACAATTAATATTTATTCTCAGTGGTAATAGTGAGACCTAAGGCAATTTTGCATTTATCTACTACCTCTATATAAAAATAAGTCGGGTTTTCCTCCCTGACGCTATAACTCCAGAACGCACGAACCGATTTCCACGGTTTTGCATTCGTTGGAAAGGTCTCGGGCTCCGTGAGGTTTTTCAATCATCAAAGAAAATTCAGGAAAAAATTCAACAGAAAAGCAGGTAAACGAAACGAACCCATCTGGTGGCGAAACGGAGTTCGCCGGGTTTGCTAGTCGGTAATAATGATCATGGCATACTTTTGTCTCTATTACAAAAACACGATTAGAACGGTATCAAAAGTAATCAATGCAATCCTATACTGACGTTTGGAATAAAACGTGACAACAAAATGAAAAACATCCAGGAGTTTAAGTTTTAAACTTTTAATATCATGTCAGTGCGCGTTTCCTTAAAAAAAAAAAACGATTAGAACGGAACAAAAGTTACTTGAGTCGAGATCATCAGACGCACGACGTCAGTCAAGAGGGTCTCCTTTAATTATTACTATGATCATTTAGGCCATGCCAATAATCGCCGCGCTTGGCAGGTAGGTTGGCGATCGCAGTTGTCTTGTGGTTTAACTCACAGAAAGCGCTGCTGCCCGTCTTCTGGAGAGCTCTCCAAAGGTTGGGTTGGATTAGTGACACATTTATTATATTCGCCGTTACCCCGCGGCTAAAAATAGTAGAGATCTATAATTCAGAGTTTCAGGATACGTACCTTTATTATGGTTACAGTGTTAATGTCGGCAATCGAATCACTGTCATTCCATATATAGAACAGGCAGTAACATTGTGTTATATTAAGACTGACTGACGTTCAACGACGTAGGCGTCCCTATTGCCTAACAAAGGAGGTCGAGATTCCCGTGACATTTTTTGTCAAAGAAGTAGTATCCATTGCCGATATCGGCATACATAAACAGGGTATTTGTATCTGTATAGGGTGCGAGAGGGCCGAGGGTACTTGGAGATGTGTTCACCGATACCCAGTAATGGCCAATCGAAGCTTCCCTGATAAAACGTCGCGTAATGTCTTGAACCGATCAATTGCGTCGTTTCTTTGTGTTGCAATTTTTTTTTGCTGAAGTAAAGGGAGCTTGGAGCGTGTGTTTTTTTTTTGTTTCAAAAACTAATACGTAAAATATTACAATCTTTTTATGGGGATTTTTCAGTCTTTCGACGTGATGTCAATAAAATTTCTATTGCTTTGAATAGATAGAGAATCCACGTCATCATCAGCCACCTAACATCCACTGCTGGACGAGGGCCTCCCCCAATGAGATCCGTCATTTGGGGTGAAATGCCAGTAAACGCCACGCTTGGCAGGCGGGTTGGCCATCGCAGTGGTGTTGTGGTTTAACTCACAGAGAACGCTGCTGCCCGTTCTCTGGAGAGCTCCCTCGGTCGCCTCTTACGACCCCCACGACGGGAAAAGTTGGTCTGGGTGAATCCACCTAATAGTATTTTATTAATAGTATTAGATAAACATGGGTCCTGCGGGCCAACACTGCTACACTCTCGTAGGTATCGTAGAGGATAGCGATGTGCATCGCTACTTTACTGTTGAAGACAGTGAAGTGAAAGTAACGAAATCAGCAATGCACATCGTTTTCCTCGACGATGCCAAAGCGACACAAATGCCAGACTGCAGTAGACTTGGTCTCTGGTTTAATCTAATTTGTATTTGTCTCCTTTTGTTCTGGGATTGAAAGTAGCTCTATTTCTTGCAAATAACTGTGTCGCGGCGAGCCCACCTAGGAAACATCAAATCTAAGTTTCTGAGACTTACCGATTGTGGACTTTGGCACAACTTGTTTAAAACAGTATACAGTAGGACAATACTATAATTATTGTATATTGTATTGGTTCTTTTTTTAACCGACCGACGCAAAAACGTATGAGGTACTCAACTCGACTCATAACTTTTTACAGAGTAGTCCGTTTTTGATCAATCTTTTTTTCTCATTGGAAAGTTGGGACAGTGTAGATTTATTAAAATCTTTATTTAATTTTAGTACACTAGTCTAGTGCTGGTGTCATTGTACCTAGTATTAATCTGAATTTGTCCTTTCACGAAGATAATACACGGTTTTTGACGCCATTTCGTGTTTGAAGTGTTATTTGAGTATTGATGGGTATTTGTGTTCAGTATAGTTCCTATACAGGCTATTTTTTTTATTGCCCATGTATATTACGACTGTTATAATGTGGGTGTGTATGGTCGAAAAATGTGGAACGTGGAGGTACTTTCTAGCTAGATTAGTCATATTCTGTAATATTCTTGAACATAACTAATACAAAAAAAAATACGACTTCCACGCTTTTTAATCCCAAAGCGGGGTACTTAGTTCTTTTATAACAGATTATCTTATGATTATGAAAAAAGTACTATCTATTATCACTAATAGCCGAGCACGATTTCTTTGTCGCAATCGTAGGTATTTACAAACAGTAAATCTTTGCAAAAAGTCATAATGTTCCTTGCGACTTTACGTTCATACATTTTGCAGTAGGTACATTAAACCGAGCACTTAAACGGGGAGGAACGGAGGAGGACCATCCTCCGTACAGCTGTCAGCCCTCTCAGCCCAACTACCTCCGGCGTTATATCAGTAAAACGTTCGAAACATAGAATATTGTGCAATTCCAAAATAGACTGAAACTGGACATAAATATTTACACCAGTGTTCTCCTTTAGGCACTTATCTACTCAAGTTTATTATTGTAACTACCTGCATTTCCACCTTTTTTTATCACTATGAACAAGCGTTTGACCACCATCTTGCCTGATATTAAACAGCGATGTGGTCTACGATTTTGCACACTTGTTCATTAGGTACCTATTCACCCTCGACTTGAAGACCTTCAGACTGTACTGCGCAGGAAACACAGACTCTGTCGGCAAACATGCACAAAAACATCTACAAAGTGCAAAAAGACCCCGAGCAATGGTCTTACAAACGTTGTTCGGCTCATCAATATGAACAACTATTACTTTGGCGGCAATACGGGGAAACGCACAAAAAAAATCTCACCTCCATACAAAATAGATTTTTTTTTGCCTCGGAAGATGACATTTTGTATGGGGACTGAAATATTAGTTAGACGTATTATTGGCCCGCAGGATTTTGTGTTTAGTGGGCCCACTAGTAAGATATGTGCCGTCAGTGGGTCCTTTGGGAACCTACACTGCGTGTAAAAAGACCCAATCAATAGACTTAGAAACTTTGTTGAACTCCTCAATATGTACAACTTTTACGTAACCTCGTGCGGGAAAACGCACGAATTTTTTTCATTTTGTATGGGGATTGAAACCTTTTTTTTCATTTCCCCACATTGTCGCCATAGTAAAAGTTGTTCATATTGACGAGCCAAACAACGTTTTAAGACCATTGCTCTTTTAGTGTCTTTTTACACTCTGTATTACCGGTGGACTCACCAGTGGATCCCATGTTTTGAGGTTCACTGGTAGATAATAAAAATAAAAATAAAAAAAAGGCCACCCATTGTACTTTTGGTGTAATAAAGTTTAATTAATAAATACCTTCTTTCGGGGACTTTTTAGCCCTTTCAGCGATATTAAAATGTTCACCAATGAAGTAAAAATACACACAGTCATATAATAACAAGATAAGTTTTTTTTGTGATTTTAGAGGAAGACTTATATGTACAATACATAGATATAATAGCAGGGAAATACTGTTGATAATGTATATTGGCAAATAAGGTATGAATGTGTATATACCAACTTTTTCACATAACTCTATGTACAAATATAGATACATAATAGATATATCATTAACGAACTCTCATACGCTGTGAACAAAATAAAACAATAGGTTATTTCTCTAAAAGAAAAACACAATGGAAATCCAGTCTACGATACCTGTAATTTTTGGAATTATCGATTTCACGTGACAGTCGCATTGTTTTTTTTTATAATTAACAATCTGTACTAAAAAACAATAGAACTACTTTTAAAGCCCCTGACGAAAATACAAAAAAACTTGATATTTTATAATTACATAATATATATTTATACAGGTACTATAAACTTTTCACTTCACGCTTTCGCATCAACGTAGGGTAGGCAAAGAGACTTGCTAAGCAAATACTCAAATTTTAAATTCAATATGATACGACAACTACTCGGCTTATTTCATTTAATTATTTAATACTTTATTGCACTAAAATTGTAAAAAGGCGAACTTAATGCTACATAGAACTATAAGGTGTGGTACATTAAGGTCCGCTTAGGTACGTTAAGGCGTGTTTTTATTTTCCTTCTTTTATGAATAACTAGCTGCTCCGGCAAACATTGTTTCGCCAATATACATTAGAGGTATTTTCGCACATTATCCATTATTTCTTCGCACCTAATAGTTGCAGCGTGATGTTATATAGCCTAAAGCCTTCCTCGATACATGGACTATTCAACAAAAAAAAATTTTTCAATCCGAACCAGTAGTTCCTCACGATGAGATTAGCGCGTTCAAACAAACAAACTCTTCAGCTTTATAATATTAGTATAGATGGTGTAGAGATGTCTGTACTTGGCTCTTATTGTAATGACCACTTATTGGATTCACTAAACACAAGACAGTTCTTCAAATTCGTGAATTAAAACCAATTATAGAACTTGGAGCCAACAGAATCAAAAACTTCAATAAAATGCTTATGCATTTTTCTTTTTTCTAGATTTTCTCCACCCACGGCCTCCCGCTGAAAGAGCTGGATTTCTCCCATAACAGTCTGCGTCGTCTGCCGGACCGTCTTCTGGCAGGTCTACGTGGAAACCTCACCCGCTTGGCACTGGCTGACAATCTTCTTGGTGACAACCTGAACCCCATATTCTCCACGGCTGAGCTGCACAATCTGGTAGCCTTGGACGAGCTCGACTTGAGTGGAAATTATATTCGAGGACTGGAAGAGGGGCTGATGATTGGTTGTGATGTTTTGAAGGTACGGTTTTGTTTGTATATTAAACGTTGGCTGTGTTGATGAATTACTGTAAGATTGATTGGTCATTTTAATTTTAAATTACTTTTTTTAGACACATTGTACAAGCGTTTGACCACATTCCTGTTAGATGTTAAGCAGCGATGTGGTCTACGGTAGTAACACTTACTCATTAGGTACCTATTTAACCGTAGCTTGAATACCTCCAGATTATACTGCGTTGACAGCGTCTGTGGTCCAGTTAGTTGGATACTTGACTTGCAATCGTTCGCGTGTTCGCGTCTGGCTACTGGACGTGTACCAATGGGACTCTTGTTCAGAGCCTATGTACCTATGTACCCTATGTACGCAACGCAACGCTCGTACGGTGAAGGACAACATCGTGATGAAAACCGCACACCACAAGGTGTGTGAATCCTATAACGGTGATGGGCTCACCCCCTGTCACGTTAGGTTAAATACGCTTGGTGAAACGTGGGCATTTGCTTAGCAAGTGCCTCTGCCTACCCCGCTTTGGTGTTCAAAGCCGTGATGTGTGTTTTTTTTATACTGCGCTGACTTTTATATTAGTAGTATACTTGTTGTAGTACATTATTTTTTTTACTTTTTTACTTTTACAGTGAAAATAGGAAATAACTTGCCTTTTAAAATATATTTGGAGCATATACGAATGTTTCGATAGCGCGATTGTATTGAAAAGCCAAACGATATTGAACCTTAAATAATTATTTTAATTCTACAATTATTTTATAGTTATTTTTATAATTAGTTATTGTTCTTTTTGTGTTAATGTTATGTTCAGTTTCTGAATAATAAAAACTTCGGAATTACCTCTAACCACTATATCCTACAAAATTACCCACTTACTTATTCATACATTTAGTTCATTCAGAAGTATCATAATACTTTATTAATATACTTTATTCCTTATTTGCAGGTGCTCCGCCTGGACCGCAACTATATGCAAGCCGTGCCTTCTTCCTCGCTCAACGGGCCCCGCTCCTTGAGAGTTCTCTCTCTACGAGAAAACAGAATTTGTAAGTAGTCAGGAACAATGAAGAGTTCTGAAACCCATCCGATTATAAATTCAAAATAATATAGTTTACAGTGCTATGACATCTTCTATATATACAAAAATTAATTGATGTTCGTTAGTCTCGCTAAAACCCGAGAACGACTGGACCGATTTGGGTAATTTTGGTCTTGAATCACACGTGGAAGTCCAGGGAAGGATTAAAAGGTGTACTTCATCCAATACACGGGGTACAAAGGCGACTTCCTGTGGCAAAACAAATGTTTGCCGAGACACCTAGTAAAGTATAAAATTACTTGGGCAAGACTTAAAGTTGAAATAGGTGAAGATAAAGCCGTGATCCAGAGGAAAATGGCGTCATTTATTATTCGTCGTTACTTATTATTTGTATCAAGACTTAACTTCTAAATATTAAGTCTCCAGAGACACTTGACTGTCCATTCCAGTGGAAAATTAAAACAAAGTTTCCTTCCTTTGTCTGCCCTAGTTTAGGTCTTTAAAAGTACGCAACGGATTTTAATGCGATTTTCTTTAGTAGACATAGTTATTCTTCAGGAAGATGGCTATATGCATGATACATGCATGTGCTAGCAGATAAACACTGTCAATAATGTTTATTGGCAAAACTGTACTGACATCCCTAAAAGTATGCTAAACTATGTATTTCGATTAAAGTCTCTATATATTTCTTTAATCTTTCCAGCGACCTTACGCTCAGCATCGTTCACGTCGCAAAAGACATTAGAAGAGATCGATCTCCACGGCAACATGATCTCATCAATCGAAGGAGGCGCTTTCATATCCCTCAGCCAGCTGCAAACTCTCGACTTATCCCGGAACAGGCTCTCCAAGTTTAACAGCGACGTATTCCAAGGCACAGAAAACTTAGACAAGCTCGACTTATCAGAAAACTTCATCGCAGAGTTCCCCAGCGTTGCGCTCAAATCTTTTGCTGCTCTACGTCACCTCAACCTATCCAGTAATATGATCAAGGTAAGTTGCAAAGTGCATTTTTGATGCAAGCGAAATGAATCCATTAGCTAATTGAAAAGTCGAGTTGATTTTCCAGTGGCGTTTCGAATTGACCTGTGATTTTTTTTTGCATTTAATATTTGAAAGGTCCCTCAAGTACGTAGGTATTTTGTTTAAAAGATTTACTTAGTTAAATCAGTAAAGCGATTGAAAGTACCTTCGGTACGGGAGATGATTAAAACCACAATACGATTCCGAATAGATATTTTATAAAAGTTTCATAGCATAATAGTGTGTATTTTGCTTAAATAAATCACAAAATGTAAGTTACTCCAACTTTACCTCTCTTGTTCCAGAACATCGACAATAGCCATCTCAATTCTTTGGTATCGCTACAAGTTTTGGACTTAAGCAGAAATAACTTGGTGAAACTAGTTCCCGGTACTTTTGTGGGACTTACCGAGTTGCGCTATTTGGATGTTGGCGTTAATTCTCTTCGGACTGTAAGTAATTTGGAATATTCAGTACGAATAGCGTGTCTTTAGACATCTTTCAACAAGTTTTGCAATCTTTTCAGGTCGAGGACGACGCTTTTGACGGGCTGAATAGTCTGGAAACTTTGCTGCTGCGAGATAACAACATTCTCCTGATTCCTGCGACGGCCCTTTCCCGGCTTCCCAATTTAGTTTCCGTACACTTAGGCTTCAACCGCGTCACTGCTCTATCCAACGACTTACTCAAGTCCGTTTCGGATAGAATTACTTCGCTAGTCCTCTCAAGGAATGTAATCAGAGAGCTTCCGCCAGCTGCCTTCGAACATTTCAAAACATTGAATCACTTGGACCTGTCCGGCAATCTACTAAACTCAATTTCTGCTGATGTATTTAGTGGTCTCGAAGCATCCTTGGAATTTTTGTCTCTGAGTCAGAACAGAATTTTAGGATTTACGGGACAGCATTTACAGTTTGTAAATCTATGGTTTTTGGATATTTCGGACAACCAGCTGTCGGAAATTCCAGTGAATGCATTCGAATCCATCCCGAGCCTTACGCATCTTAATATTAGCAAAAATTCGCACATTAATATATTGCCCCAAAATGTATTCAATCACAATCAAGCACTGCAAGTTCTTGATCTTAGTTATCTCAGCTTGAAAGCTATTCCTGTGAATTTGTTCTCTAAAACTTCTGGTATGGAGCAAATCTACTTGGGGAACAACATGATTCAAGAAATATCTGAAGGTACATTTAGAAACTTGAAAAACCTCACACATTTAGACCTGTCTTACAACAATATTGTCAACATAAGGACTCCTGTGTTTGTAAATGTGATGTCGATTCAATACCTATCACTGAAAGGTAACCAGTTAAACGCCTTCAAGGGAGAATTCTTCAATACCGGTACAAGTTTAGAAATAATCGATTTGTCTGACAACCAGCTGAGCTATTTGTTCCCGTCGTCATTCAAAATTCACCCGCGTCTACGTAAGATTATACTCACGAACAATAAATTTAATTTCTTCCCATCTGAATTGATCAGTACATTACAGTATTTGGAGCATGTCGACTTATCTGGAAACGCATTGAAGAACGTCGATGAGCTCGATTTTGCACGTTTGCCAAGATTGAGAACAATCTTGCTGGCGAGAAACGAACTGGAATCGATAAGTGAAATGGCCTTCCATAACTCCACGCAAATCCAGTATTTGGATTTATCCGACAACAAAATTGATCGCTTAGGAGATCGAACTTTCGAAGGCCTGATTAGATTAGAACTGTTGAATTTGGGAGGTAACCAACTTATTGAGTTACCTGATAACATTTTTGACCGTTCTAGAATACATATGCTGGAGAAGATTATCCTCAGCAACAATCAGTTTGAGATAGCTCCGTTGAAAGCGCTGCAGAAACAATACTTTTTTGTTTCGACTGTAGACTTATCATACAATCAGATTATAGATATTCCAGCTGAAGATAGTGTAATGGTTAATATCAAGAAATTAGATTTATCATTCAATCCGCTCTCAGAGAAAACAATAAACAACGTTTTAACCGAACCCAAGACTGTTAGGGATTTGAATTTGGCTGGGACAGGAATAAGGACCGTTGGTCAGTTAGAAACTCCGTTCCTGTATAGACTGAACCTGTCGTATAACAATATCTCGTCTTTAACTCCAAAAACCTTTACTAGAACGACGTTGCTTGAGGATTTAGATCTATCACACAATCAAGTTGTAGATGTTTCGGGATCCTTAGCAATATCATGGCCGAAGTTGAAGAATTTGCAAGTTCTGAATATTTCAAGCAATCCCATAGCTATAATCGTTGATGGCAACTTTGAAGGACTTTCATCTTTGAGGGTGTTAGATATGCGGTATCTTGATGATTGTATTAGGATTGAGAAAAATGCTTTCCACTCATTGCCTAATTTAGTAGAGTTGCGTGCTTACGGTTATCCACGGCTGGGCTACTTTGACGTCCAAGGTGCCCTACAGTTCTTATTGGCCCTTGAAAAATTGGATGTGGAGGTAAAAGATGCTATGATTGGAGCTGATCAACTTCATTCCATTCTTCACCCACGCCTTGAAGAACTGGGGATACGCGGATTAAGACTTAAGACAATTTCATCTGGGGTCTTGGCTGGACTAAAAGCTCCAGCAATTACCGTTAGATTCCGTAATACTTCGATAACAAATTTACCACCTGCAATCCTGTTTCCCTTACCAAGGTCTTCTCAAATAACGATTGATGTTGCTGGAAGCCAATTGACAACGTTACAACCACAACTGCTTGTTGCTTTGGATGACAGGCGGGCTGATTTGTCAATGTTTGGTCTTGATACTAATCCTATTCGTTGTGATTGCAACGCACGAGCTCTACGGAGGTGGTTACCGAATGCACCAGAAGAAGAAGTCCGTTGTGCTTCTCCTGAACATTTGACTGGGTTTCTCCTAGTTGAGATCGGTGACGATGAACTCACATGTGAAACAAAAAGGCGAACCACTCTAACATCATCGTCATCATCAATGGCAACGTCATCTCCTCCTAGAATTCTGCAAAGGACATCGATCGAACCGGACATAATTTGGTCAGTGGCTCCATCTCACGACCGACCTAAAGTAATGGGTGAGCCAAAGGGCGCACCTGTTGTCGGCATGGCGTCCTCTACGAACGACGACAATCTCATTATCGGGATAGTTGGCGGCGTAGTGGCTTTCATAGTGATATTGATTGTGGTTATATGCATCGTCCGTTTGAAGATGACGTCGTCGTCTTACCGGGGTGGGCCGTTGGCTAATAGTCCTGCGGCGGGGGCGACTCCGCTGTGGGGGCCGGCGTGGCCCGGCTACGGCGCCACTATGCCCCCGGCCTCCATCTCCACGGCCACACTGCCTCACAAGGTCCAATCCACCCCTGGCTCGGTGCGGTATTTAGCACCACCCCCACCTGCCCCTTATTTCATTAGCTTGCCGCCGCATGATGACAAAATTTATCGGTAGAACTACTTTTTAATTTTCCATAAAGTTGCAACAAATTTTAAGCCGTTAACTAAATTATTACGAAATCCAAATATCAACGAGTTTAATTTTAAGTGCTGTAATCTTAGATCTGTACATTCTGTGTTTAATACTTAGTTCTAATAATGCCATAAAGATTCAGTTCATTTCTCAGGTCACTTCTTGAGATTTTTTGCCTTCTAGTCACAAGTGACTGATTCCATTTGTAAAGGTGTTTGAACCTCATGAGCAGAGCAAGTTTTAATATTCTTTATGTTCTTATACCAGTTTCCGTTGTGTTAGCTCTAGATATGTTTGTAGGCAACATCATTTTCATAAAGGTTAATAGCGAAGACTTAAGGTAGCGTTACAGGAAACTGTTTCCAACTCGCTAATGTTTATGAGAAGCGGCATCGTATCATGCAAGAGGCATTTTAATTAAGTAGTTTCTTAAGTCGTCGGTGCTTTAAACAAAAGCTATGAAAAGTTAATGTATAAATATTTATTTTAATACCTTAATATTGCCGTCCGTAGTGTAATCTAGATTTAAGTAAATTGTAGAATTTGAATAAAGTGTATTTTAATTATATCTAGTCGTTTTGTGGGCTGAAATGTATTTTGTGCGAAAATTCTTCGGAAATGAGAGAAAGCAATTTTGCAGAGACGCAAATGTTGAAATTCTTTTCTTAATTAAATAAGGATAAGAGCTCAAATCTTGGCTGGAGAGTCATTACGCACAAACGTCGCTTATTTTTCTCGGAGCTTTATGTTCTTTGCCTTTTGGTACTGGAAAAGAGGCCTCAGGGAATAGACATTAAAATATTTGAGATTAAAATTCTCCCTCGAGCAACATTAGAGATATCTGTGTCGCACAATTGTGGATTACGTTACAGTTATTTCATAGTCCATCTCGGTAAGTACTAATTCGAGGCTGTGAATTTTATTCTATCTAGACAGAGATACCTACCTATTAAGAAACAATTCCAGTTGGATGCTTTTGTGGGTACTATGGTAAGTAATTAGCACGCAATATCTCAAGGCTTATGGAATAGTAAAAAAAGATGACTATGGAATTTTATTGGTATAGAAAAAAACATACCACTAACATTTTCTAACAGAGTACCAAGACAGAGAGGGACCATTTAATAGCTTCACGCGTCATGATAACCTAACCCATGGTCCCGAGCCACTGCTGTTGAAAAACCAGCTTAATATTCAAAGTACATTTATGAAGACTGCAAAATCAGACTAGACCCGGTTCAGTCATAATACCGCGGAGCCAATTTCAACTTTCAAAGCCTAGCTGGAAGTTGAAACGCTGTAGTTTGGTAGACTTTGGCAAAATACTCGAACACTCCGTGGATGATCTCATTATGTATCAAAAGGATGGCTGGGGGCCATTTGCTCGGGTCTTTGAGCAACTAAACTGTGGGGAGGGTGCCAAAATAGGCCCGCTCCTATGGGTATTTGGAGCAAACGACGCTTTGGCATCGAGCGAATCACCCCTGCCGGATAAATATTAGGTTATATCTTCGAATTTACCTGGCGGGCTCTGATGAATAACCCTCTTAGTTTTTGTAATAAAGGTGCTCTCGCCGAGTTGCGTAACAAATGACACAGAAAAGATGACTTATCGTGAAGTTGAGCTGAAGGATCAACAAAGTTTTTTTTTCTACTTTAAAGAAAATCGACGAGATTGTCGTCGTGTTATTTGAAGGGCTCGCAGAGTCTGGTTTTTTCAAATAAATTACTGGAAGGATGAATATGAAAAATCTACTTTTACGAGGCCGTTGATTTGTATAATTCGTTGGTAGATTTTGGTAGGTCAATAAAGTATGACAATTTTATGTGAAGGTAAGTTCTTACTTAGCAATTTGCACTTGACTTTATGTACTACCTGCACAAGACAACAATACAATTGTAGAGCAGTACAGTAGCCGGAAATGTCGACGTCGACTGTGGGTTCGAGTCCGGGTATACTAGGCATGTGCAGTCAAGGACTGACTTCAATGCGATAAGGATTTTTTGCCAAAAAGTTTGGCATCCAAATTAAGACGACCGCGTCTCGTTGTGATGACTAATGCTTCATATTATCATTATCACAATCATCATTATCACAATACAAGCATAAAAAAGGACCTCACGTAAATCAGGAAAGGGAATGTACAGGAGTGGAAAAAAAAACATGATGAATATTCAGGATACACGCGTCGTAAGATCCTCGTCACACTGTAAGGGGGGGGGGGTACAGGAAGAAAACTGGTAACCAGGATCCAATCGGCAAGTCTATATGAATTAAGTCAGTGCTGGTAGTCGCTAAATAACAAAGTTACGAGTAAGCTCGAGCTTATCTTTGAACGGTGAACGATTTTGAACGATATTTTAAAACGGATAGTTTTTTTGTGACAGAATTTGTAATTGATTTCTGTAGTGAATAATGTTGTTTTTGGAAAATGTCTACAGTTCTTTATTTTTAATAACAATCGGTTTACAACATATAAATAAAAAAACTACTGCAAGTATATACTGTAACTTATACTTGACTTTTTGTTCGTGTAATAACTCCACCAAGAACAAACTCGAGTGAATCCGCGGGGAACCAACTAGTTTCAGTACACACTACTAAACTCCTGCCGAACACTTGAGAGAAACGCATACAACCTACTAAACAATGCGAAACAATTCATTCGTGAGTAACCGTTCATTTTATAAAAGCTTTGCATACTAAAGCAAGACCGCTCCTTCCCGATACATTTTGCCTCGTAATTTCCGCGTGGAAGCTTCCAACGGGATATTTTTCGAACAGACTCGATTGCATCCCATCGAGAATGTGATGACTTGCCGTCCCATATCCTAGAGAATCCTCTGCCTTGCTATTTCCTTTTCTTTCTAGAACACGGAAGTTGCCGACTAAAAGCCGATGCCATTCGATGTAGAATATATTCAGGGGCCGTACCATGATGTCTCAAAATTAAACACTTGTTTACATGGTTGGTACTATTTTCTTGTATCCAGCATAGGTGCAATAAAATTGATACACCTTTCAATCCCAAAGCGGGGTAGGCGGAGGCACTAGCTAAAACAAATGCCCACAGTTCACCAACCGTATTTAACCCAACGCGACAGGGGGTGAGCTCGGCGTTATAACGTACAAGCGTTGCGTTGCATATATAGGCTCTGAAAAACATGCCGAACTCGAAACCGCAGACGCTCTAAAATGGAAAAGAAAATATCCGGATATATCATGCTGCATAGTTTAACATAAACAAATTCAGCCACTGCAGTCTGTTCGCTAATTCGACGAACGATTTGACACTTCGTATAATATACGGATAATAGGTTTTTCGAAAAATATATTATATGAGCAGGATAAACACTAATTAGATATGAAAATTAATTACAAATTAGAAAATTATATCTCTTTAGTTGAAAATACATCTATTTCGCAAAGTGACAGATCGATCGGTCAAACCGTTCGTGAAATTAATATACAGACTATAGACCCTGCATGACTGCGAAACTGTGGTGGCAACACATATCCTAGTTTAAGCATAACGGTGCTCGTCGCCCAATGACGAGCGTCCGTGACATGAGTGACAGCCGGCTACAAATGAGCCAATCATCGGTTTGGCCACGCCCATTCTCCACATCATTTGGTTGCCAGTTTATTTAGCAGTAAAATGGTATGCTATGTGAACATTTTAAAGTACATTTTAAAAGATTGCAATCAAGAATATTATTATATTTTACAAAAACTGAATTCATTCATAATTTATTTTTCATTCACAATATGTGGTGATAAGTCATTGATACAGGCATGGGGAATTAGGTAGGAGACCAATCCAGAAGATTAAATTAAATAAATTTGATTTTTTTAGAGCTAAAAATGTTCTTGATCCCTAGACACTTGACGTGTGTAGTAAAGCATCGTGGATTGTGGATGGTTAATTTATTTCTATCATCCTGAACGTACACTACAATATGGAGCTGTCTAAATGGGCCTTTAACGTTGTGTGACAGTGTAAAATAAAATAAAAAATAACTCTATAATATACTCATCTAGCCCTATCCCAGTCACATGGCGTAAGAAACTATCCCGAGGTTAAATCGCTTTAAAAACTTAGACCTTCAATAACTATGGTATATGTTACACCGTGTTTATAAGCACACTCTCTGCATTACACGGTAACATGGTATGTACTCTAGAATTTCAATTTACCTACGCGATATGCGAAACTTCCTGACTTTGGTGAAAATAAAATGTGATTTATTTTCTGTTCTCGGTGAGTTATTTGCTCTGGTACACATGTACAGAATTATCCGTCGAGATCAGATTGATGGGCGTAAAAGTAAAATGTTTTACTACCCACTCAAAATTGTGCGATAAAGGACGCTGTATAAGGCAATTTGCTGTACGATAAAAATACTGTGAACGACTGGTTTCTTCACTGTAAACGGTGGATTAATAAATAAATAAATAAAATAAAAAAATATTTTACAACAACACCCACATTGCCTTCATGCCATGTTAAGTAGCTATAGCACTTGTGTTATCGAAATCAGATAACGAGATATATTTACTTATACTCCGTATATCTCGTTATATATAGATAAGTATATATATTAATTAAAATACATACTTATCATTACATAGTATAAAACAAAGTCGCTTCACGCTGTCTGTCCCTATGTATGCTTATATCTTAAAAATTACGTAACGTAATTACGTAAATACAGAGGAAGGGTTATATGTATATTTCATGCATAATACAGTAGAGGTACACTTAATATCAGTATTGCACTCGTACGAAGCCTGGTAGGGCGGCTAGTATATAAATAAAACACCCAGACACGTCCAACAAGTACTAAAAAGCTC
The DNA here is from genome assembly GCA_012932125.1 of Conopomorpha cramerella. NCBI lineage: Eukaryota > Metazoa > Arthropoda > Insecta > Lepidoptera > Gracillariidae > Conopomorpha > Conopomorpha cramerella. The sequence goes on from SJJU01001085.1 coordinate 29,629, forward strand.
TCACCTAAGCACCTGTCAGCGGTAGGAATCGAACCCATGACCCTACGGAGCAGAGCCAGACATGCTGACCACTACGCCAACGAGTCATTATCATTAGGGTTATCAAAGCACTAACGTCCGTAATTTCCAAAAAGGGGTGAACGAAATTATCAGATCACAGGGCCCCTTCGGGTACATTTAGCATCACAAGGAATTAAGAATGTCAATGTAGACCTTCAGATACAAGTTGCTACCTCGTGGCCCGAAAAAACCTAAATCTTCAGATCCTATAGTCGGCCCCGAGAGGTTCGTGATCTCTGCCTACCTCTCGGCGAATCGGGTGTGACGGGAATGTATTTATTTATTTATTACCTGTGGCTGCCTCGCTTTGGGATTAAAAGGCGTGAAGTGTAAGTGTATTTATTAAAGAAAACAAAAGGCCTACAGTAAATTTCAATTCGCCCTTAATACTAGTATGGTATGCATTCATCGTAAAAATGTGCAATGTTGTGTGATTATGTTAAATGTCAGTATGTATGTTGGCGTGCAATTGGAGAGGCCCATGTTCCGCAGTGGACAAATATGGGCTAATTATTATGATGTAAATTTTCACTGGGAACATTCTCAATGTATTTTGACGAAATTGATTTATCAACATTTGACACTTACATGTACAATTACAATTTTCAGAGCCTATGTACGCAACGCAACGCTCGTATGGTGAAGGACAATATCGTGATAAAACCTGCACACCACAAGTTGTGTGAACCCTATAACGGCGATTGGCACACCCCCTGTCACGTTGGGTTAAAATACGCTTGGTGAACCGTGGGCACTTTGCCACTTTGCACTTCGCTTTGGGATTAAAAAGGCGTGAAGTGTATGTAGAAAGCAACAAGTAAACATTGTCAGTTTAGACGTGACAAATGCAAAAGGGCTCTGATTCAGCATGTGTGCTCAGACTGACGTGGATTGATTTGGCGGGGAGATAGATTAAACCTGGATTATGACATATGGTATAATATTTTATCGCGGATTTCCTGCAAGATACCCCACGGAGTACAGCTACAATTTGGCGTAAAAAATATAAAACAGAGTGGGTGTGAAATGTAGGGCTATTAAGTGGATTTCCTACGGAGCACGGAGCACAGCTACAATTATAAATAAATATAGAAAGAGTGGGTGTGAAATGTGGGCTTTAAGCAATATTAGGTATATTTGCCTACACTTTATGGGAACAGGTGTGAATGTTTCATGTTATACAATAATACCCTCCCTGAGGGATTCAAGAAAAAACGCTCGCAATGGATGAGAATAAAAAGAAATTTTAACAAACATAATGACAAAATACGTAAGTTAAGTAGTCGTTATATTATCATAGTGTCACATTGCCATCTTCTGGCCAGTAAAAGAAATTTATTCGAATCGGGGACGTTTACTTTTGTTTTTAAAATCATACATGACTTTCATCAAGATTTTTGTTATACTACGGCACATCTGTATGTAATAGCACTTATAACGACGAAGAAATAAATGATTTGGCTTGACCGGAGTCTATGTTTCCTACACAGTACAGTCTGAAGGTCTTCAAGTCGCGGGTGAATAGGTACCTAATGAACAAGTGTGCTCCATCGTAGAGCATATCGCTGCTTAACATCAGGTAGGATGGCGGTCAAACGCTTATTCATAGTGTTTAAAAAAAAATGACTTAAGAGAGCGTTAAGCTAATTCAGGTGAAATGACGGCGACGCACCAGACGCAGCAGTATGTGTGATTCATACCATTTAGAGACCCAGCGAAATGGGAACACTGCTGTTATGTAAGTAGAAAAAGAGGTTAAATGATACCATCTATTATATAGGTTATACTGGAGAAAGATCATTCTGGGACTAATAGGCTTACCATGATATATGATCTATTAGAGCAGTTCGATTGCGACATGTGAGTTCGGACGATATAACATACCAAAACGTAACCGCGATGACGTACTACGCGACTGGGAGCGCAGCAGGTAAGACTAACGTTACTACAGGATTCTCATACCTTTGGGTACTATCTTTTTACCTGTATTTCGCAACGCTTTCCTCTTCACAACAAATACAAATAAATTCCAGCATGCCAACACCTGCCTCCTCTTACCTAAGGAAGCCGCCGCTTAAACTGTTCTGCACCGCTCGTTGCCGCGTGAATGGTTGAAGTTGGTTGGTTGTTTACATTTTTGAGCATTTTTGCGAGCATACTCGCTCAACTATATTATGCTCGAAAACTGTTGAAAGTTATAAATTTCTATCAATAAAAAGATTAAAATTTTAACTTTCCGAAACTGGAAGTCTGAAAATTACAAAACACGGCATTGCGTATTTTAACTATTGTCAACTTTTTATCGGTGAGACCACACGATTTACTTTATTTCTCCTTTTCACGTTAAATATTGATAAGTTAAAATCGTATCTTAAAGTGAAGAAAAATAAGCGCCAAGAATTACTTGAGTATCCAGGAAGGTGTAAAAAATTCCACCTTGCCCATTTCCGCCGACGTCGTCGCCGAGTTCCGAGGCGGGGATCTTTTTTCTAAATTAAACAAGTTTAAAATTGGCCGGCTCACCCAACTCTCGGGAACTACAAAAGACCGACATCTTGTTAAACAACAGATCTTTAAACGAGGTTCGGAGGTTAGAGTTGAAATTAAAAGTTACCCTCGTTCAGCCGGAGGCACGATCGCTGGCTGAGAGTTAGCAGTTTCTTTTTAATCGGGAGTTTATGCACGGGGAGACGGTGTTCTTGTTGCAAGAATTGCGGGCCACTCGATCGCTGAAAGATTCGATAAAAATGGAATCTTGCCAATAAGTAGGATTGTATATGAATAAGATCCAGTGACATTCACAATAGCAGGGTATTCGACGAAAGGGATAAAAGGCGACCTAAGAATGTTTAGATGATTTTGATTTGGTCCTAAAATTACCACTTATCCGTAATACCCTTACAATTTGGTCTATTAGAAGTAACCTCGGTGGGGTTTTTTTCCACCGTAGAGGGTCTCTAGTGGGGTCGTTGGTCTCCTTTCTCGAGATTACGGGCGTGATTTTTAATATGATTGGATCAATACAAGTGGATTTCATTTTTTAACAGAATGGATGAATTAGGAATATAGGTCGAACGTGAGTGGGTATGTCAACAAAGGTGTACCTTTCTCGTAAGAAGTACTTGAAACCGATGTACGCATGAAAAGATTTATGGACGTGGATGAAGCATGAGTCGAGATTCATCAGCAAATTGATGTCTATCTTGTCGATCGATATCATAATCTTTTCGAATTAAAATAAGTATTATATCTATAGCATGATTAGTTTTATGTTCAAGAACGCTGTGCTGAAGAAATTTTATATACAATTTTTAGAACCTTTGTTTGTGATATACATTTTTGGATTGTTATTTTCATGTTAACGAGATTTAGTGTCGGTTTTGAGAGTGTATGGAAAACTTTATTAATAAGTCGATACGATCACAAGGATCCTGCTTCTGTGACATTTTCACAAAATTCAAAATTTCAATGATAAAATGTATATAATAATACCTCAACAAATTGACAACGTTCTCCACCAAAACGTTTCCAATGAAATTAACCAATACGGCTCTACATTACGTACTATTGAAGTCGTACATACATATTAAGTAAAAGGTTAGACATAATTCACAGCAAGAAGCAACAATATGCAAGAACTAGTCGTTGTAAAACTCCGATGTGAAGCTGAGGGGCTGAACTTTCCTCATTATAACTGAGAACGCTTGAAACCATCGCTCAACCGGTTTAATGTGACCTTTTGATATTATGAAAAGTCCTAATAAGATAGTTCAACACAAATAAATTGCTTTGCCTACAATATTTCCGTGGGTGGTGCTATTTTTACGAAACACTGTGTAAGTGCACGGTTCATTAAAACTTTGTTGAGATAGCTCATGGTCTGTTGCTTGTTGAGGTACATGTATTCAATTTTAATTATATTTTTAATGTGATTTATTTTTTATTCAACTAGCTGACACGGAAAACGTTGTTTTGTCAATTTTTACTGACAAGTGTTTTTCTGGCTATTATATGCATGCAAACCTGCCTATATGAAGCTCTACCTACTAAATAAAACCTCATCAAAATCCGTTGCGTAGTCTTTAAGAATTAAGAAGAAAAAAGTTGAGGACGGCGACAGGCTCACCCCCCTTCAAGCAAGGATAATACATTTTTTCGTGGGAATTTGCTTAGCAAATGAGGTGTATAATTTTTTTGTACATATCAAATTCTAATCAAATAATTTTTTAATCCCCGACGCAAAAAGAGGGGTGTTAAAATATATTTATATATTGACGTGTCTGTCTGTTTGTTGCATCATAGCTCCGGAACGAATGATCCGATTTTAATGCGGTTGTTTTTGTTTGAAAGGTATACCCATCCCGAGTGTTCTTAACTATGTTTGGTGGAAATCGGTTCACCCACTCAAAAGTTATAGGGTTTGAAAGTGGGGATGAAAAATTTTACTTGAGTAAATACGTCCAAGTGTGGTATCAAATGAAAGAGCACGACACGAATATTTAGAAGGAATCTGTTTATTAAATCATGGATACTTTGTTTAAAAGTATCCGATTTTGATTTCTGGGGGCATTTGCTTAGCGAGTGCCTCTACCTACCCCGATTTGGAATTAAAAGGCGTGTAGTGTATATTTAATAACTAATAATAAATTTCTAAAACACTGACGGTGGCGTCTCGACCAAGTACCGAGTATTGACGAGCCTAACAACGTTTCTCAGACAAACAAATACTTTTAATCACAAAGCGGGGTAGGCATAGGCACTTGCTAAGCAAAAGTTCACGCGCATTTAACCCAACGTGATAGGGGGTGAGCCCATCGCCCTTTATAGAGTTCACACACCTTGTGGCGTGCAGGTTTCATCGCGATGTTGTCCTTCACCGTATGAGCGTTGCGTACATAGGCTCTGAAAAATAGTCCCATTGGTACACGTCCAGTAGTCGGACCCGAACTCACGACCTTGCCCTTTCAACTCAAGTATCCGACCAACTGGACCACAGAAGCTGCTGTATTGAAAAGCTGACTCAAAAATTGTATACATAAAACAATACTGACATTATTTGAAAGAAAGGAAGGTGATACAATTTAAGTGGAAAAGAAACTTTAATACTATGCGTAAAGAAGCAATTAAAGTTGGTACTTTATTATTTAGAAAAAGAGAAGAAATCTTGAAACACTGAATAATACATTATTTAAATATGTAAAAGTATGTTAAAAGCCCTGCACTTTATATTCAAATATTACTTAAGAACCTGCGTTTCTCATTGTACCGAAGAATAAACTAGTGCATAATAAAAAAATTTGAGTTGGAAAATCTTAGCCTAAACTGGGAATTTTCAAAGTCCAAAAAATTGATGTCGCTAGTAAGTGTCTTGTTGACTTCTGCCTTCTTGAGTCTTCTTGTCTTCTTGGACGACTTCTGTCCGTTATATTTTAGTTACGTTTTATATTATTTGGGTAAGTCAAGTATTTAAAGTTCACACACTATTGAAACGTGTAAATAAATAATAAAAAAATTAACTGTCTCCTTCAAAACTGACTGTCATTTCGTTGACATAATATGCCCCCCCCCCCACCCTAATACAGCTAGCGCCACCTTTCATAAACTAAGAGAGACAGCGCCCGAAACTCCTCATTCCCGCGTCCTTTTTCCGTATCGGCTAGTAGGACTATTTTCGTTGCACAGGCGTTACAATATGATATGTGATTTGACAATCTGTGAGTAATTTGTCTCAAAGGACGAGGCGAGTAAACCGTATACCTATAATGGTGGACGTCATCAAAATATAGAAGCAGATTTCTGACACATTGAAGAATCACTTATGGATCATTTTTTTAGTGAGAGGGAATTTAACAGACAAACCCCATTATACTCATTGCGTTTCCTCTGCGGAAAGCGAAAGTGGAGAGGACTGGGGTTTTTTGTGGTCTAAAGACAACCCCCCTAATGTATTAATCCCTGACTTCTCACGTTCTCAATTCTTTATTGCGTCCTCAATATAAAACTCTTATGCGTGGTAAATTAATGGTTAGTGCAATTACATTGTAGATCCTGATGGACACAGCAATATGGCGTAGGAGAGAGGGAGATTCGTGTAGATTCATATTTCTAGAAAGTTATAATAGTTGGATACGTACTATATCGGTAATATATTAGTATATTTTATTATATATAGGTACAATATAGATTTATGTTAATAATATGTTATGATCTATCTATTTTAAAGTATCTGTGAAATATTCATTTATAGTATAATAGCTTTTAGAGGTGAGTAGATTTTTAAGTTTTTTTTATAAATGTGGTATCATTATTATCATTAGTTAATTCTTGTGGAAGTTTATTATACGCTTTTATTGCCATTATTAGAGGACTAGATGAGTGTAAAGTAAGGTTAGAAGGTGGTATATTTAATTTATTTTTGCGTCGTGTTGTAATTTTAGATTGTTCGTTTTGATATGAGGTGAAGTATTTTGGGTTATTTCGTACAAATTTGCAAAGTTCCAATATATATATTGATGGTAGGGTAAGTATTTTATGTTTTCTAAAGAGTGGTCTACAACTATCTGTTTGCTGTATATTGGTTAAAATCCTAATTAGTTTCTTTTGCATAACTAAAAGCGCAGGTAACTCCGTGCTACTGCCCCATATTATGATGCCATAACTAAACCATGCATATGCATAGGCGTAGTATGCCACCAAAGCAGTTTTAAAATTTGTTGTTTTTTTAATTTCTCTGAGTGCGTACGTAAATCTAGATATTTTAGTGGATAATTTAGCAATATGTTTTTTCCAGTTTAAGTTTTTGTCCAAAGTAATTCCTAGTAGTGTGAAATCATTAACAATTTCTATTTCAGAATTATTAAAATGAAATTTGAAATCTAAATTTTGTTTTTGGTATGGGTGATAAATCATAATTTTAGTTTTTGAATAGTTAAGTTCTAAATTGTGTTCTGTAAGCCAGTGCGTAATGGTATGTAATATAGCGGTTAATTTTTCATTTAGGTTGGTGCTATTTTATGATTGTTCTAAGGCTTTGGTTTAGAAGTTGAATTTCCCTAACAAAATAATTAATATGTTCTAGGTATTTCAGTGTTGGCGCCCCTTACAATAATAATACCGAACACATACGTCATGGACCACATAATATGGTCGAAATAAACACAACAAAAAAACGCCCCCATTGTTCGCGGATGAATTCGTCGTTTATGAACCGATTTTGATGTTTTTTTTGTTCATCATCATCATCAGCCACATAACGTCCACTGCTGGACGAGGGCCTCCCCCAATGAGATCCGTCATTTGGGGTGAATCGCCAGTAATCGCCACGCTTGGCAGGCGGGTTGGCGATCGCAGTGGTGTTGTGATTTAACTCACAGAGAGCGCTGCTGCCCGTCCTCTGGAGAGCTCCCTCGGTCGCTTCTTACGACCCCCATGACGGGAAAAGTTGGGCTGGGGTGGTGACACATGTATTCTATTCGCCGTCACCACACGGCTAACTACTTTTTTTTTGTTGCAAAGAAAGTATTTCAAATGTGGTCCCATGGTTGGTAAGTAAGGTCATACATGCTACTCAACATAGCTTAAAGGAGAAAGCCGACCGTTTCAACGTCGTGGTCTAGCAGGTTTCGGTGATCGCAAACTATTATTGAATCCAAGCAATACCCACTGCACTTGTGATGATGAGATGAGATGTGAATGTAGACATTTTTAAACAGTAAAACCATTGATTGACATCGGTACTCCTGTACGATTACGAAGTGAGCGTTTGGAATTCGGATATCGCCCGCACACAATGTTTGTCTTACAAAAAGTATTTCCTCTTTCCAAGATTAAAATGGATTCCTTTCCTCACATCTCTAAAGTTAAAAACATAGTAAATCAGATCTATGCATGTCGACTTCTGACAGGAGTGAACTTTGGTAATGCAATTGGCCGATTTTATGGTCGGCAGTTTCTATCTGACAGGGAGCATTGAAACTCATACTGCATTACAAAAAGTACATCTTACCGATTGCTTTATTGAGTTGACAGTGATTTTTTCTTATCTTTCGTACAATTTGGTTTTTACCATTTCAATACAATATTTTAAGAAACAACAAGGTATGTTAGTAACTAGACAAACGAGTTTATTTTGATTGAACAAAGTGATTACTAAAAAAATAATTATATTATTCCGAAACGATGATCAAACGAAACGTCCAGTAACAGTTGAATTTTATTCTAAATCTGTGTTTTCTTTCCCGCGGTTCGTACTAAATGCAAAAACTAAAAAAGTAACCAACTTCCCTCAAATATGATAAAACCTGCTCCCCGTCATACTGCTTAAAAACTGCCGTAAGTAAACCACGTTTTAATTAATTTAACCATTTCTGAAGTGGTGCCGCGTTCGCTGCGGTCTTTTCGAGTGAAGAGTACTATTTATAAGGAAAAACACAGAATTTATGTACTTAGACTCCGACCGCATAATTGCCACGTCACCTCGATGTTTGCGCGGTCTGAGAGGGGCTGTCAGAGGTAGTTCAGGTTGTTTGCTTTCTCTATTATGTGAGAAAGAGTTCTCGTCAACATGTGAGCTGGATGGACATACAGGATATCGAAAACGATCTACTGGAACGTGGTTGAGTGTGAGAAGAGATCGTCATAGAAGGACATTGATCGATGCGCGATTTCCTGAAGGAGACCTGTTTACTTAGTAGGTACCCGAACGGCGAATATGTATGAAGAAATGGTGTTGTGGGTGTTTACGGTAAAGACTAAAGAGATTTACCAGGATAGTGACAAGTGAAATTTCTTTATTCCGACACACAAATATACAAAAACAAAGTTAAGTTAATAAATGATCAGTGCTGCACCTCGTGGTCGAAATGGGCATCGACTCAGCATAGTGTCACGAGCATAACTGCCCGTGACGCTGATATTCTGCCGACGCCCTAAGAGAGAGGTAGGCTATCATAAATACACAAATAAACAATACATGAGGGAAGTATAGTGTATATTACCTTATATACGCCAGCGAATGCATTAAATCATAAATAAGTAATCCGGTTTGTAAATAAGTAAGGTATGAAATAAATAATATATACCTCTAGATTAATGTCCAGCATCAGGTAAACAGATTTTTTTATTACCAAGTAGACGTAAAAATAACTTGCGCTTCAAAGTGGAGGTACAGATATCTGTTTATCAATCTGGGAAACGATCGTGAAGTATATGTGTGTACAAGTACTTAAGCTAGTACACACTAGTACAGTCACTCCACAGTCAAGTGGACTTACCTTATATTATTATACTAGTGGACGCCCCGCGATTTGATCCGCGTAGTTTAGTAGTACCTGCATCCCAAATTTCAAGCGTCTAACTTGTGCGGTTTAGATTTTTAATACAAAAGTATTTTCCCGTTAATTATCGTTCCCGCGGGAATTTCTGGAATTCCGTGCACCCCTACGGTACCTAAGCTACGTCCAAATTTCAAGTGCCTAAGTTTAGCCGTTTGGGCTGTGCGTTGATATGTCAGTCAGTCATTCAGTCAGTCAGCTTCTCCTTTTACGTATATATATTTAGAAGATTCCTCACTCACTCATATCAATGTTGGATGATAAAGACAAACGATAAGGGTTTCCACCAACTCTCTCCGATCGGAGAATACACGTACACACGCATCTTATATCCCAAAATTGTCACGGTGACTGAATAAAAAATAATGGCGCCACGCCACACAACCACAGCTGGTTGTTTAGAAACGAGAATAGCACATAAAGGTACATTTTGTAGATGTACCTACGTAATACGCCGTTTCAGTTAGTATGTATATTTGAGTATCTCGCCAGTGGCGGTGAACCCCCGTCATATCGCACCCGTCCATACAACCACTCCCAGTTGTTATCATTTCATTATACAGCTTCAACCGCAAAGTCCTAACTAAATAGACTTAAATTTATTTCCAGTTATTGCTTTGTCCCTCTTAAACGTAAACATTACCCGGGACTATACTCTTGTCTCTTCAGTTATAAAATTGCTTTTTCAATGTCGTTACACTAAGTGATACTAAAAAAAGAAACAAAAAAAAAACCCTAAAGCGAGCTTCTCTCTACGTCACTTCGGAAAGGATTTGTTGAATGTACAAGTTCTAACAGAGAGAGCGAAGCCCGATCTTTTGTTCGCTCATGAATTTCAAAGGGCACGCGAGTATCGTCCTTGCGGTGAAGGAAAACCGAGACAAAATGAAATTCATAGCTTCAATTCGCTTAACATTAATTCGGAGGATTCCCCCATGTGTGGGGATTCATCCATCGATTAGCAAGCTGATAAACTCGTCCATTGGCACAAAACGCACCCAGAGGACTCGATAATACAATCTGTGCCAGAAACAATTTACATACAAAACGCATCAATTCCAAAGCCGAAAGAAATCTCTAGCGAAAACCTAATTCAGATAAATAAATCATCTTATCTTTTATAAAGTATGACTAATGAAGAAAGAAAGAAAGATGCTGGGAATGAAGATTAAGATCTGCCATTTGATGGAAATATTTTAGCATTAATGACTTTATTCTGTTAGATGGAGTTTTTAAGTGATTTGCCATTTTTTGTTCTTTTATAAATCGAACTTTGCATTTGAGTGCTACTCATCTTGAAAGTATTTTGTCTCAAATGGCATTTTTAACTAAATTAAGTGCGATGTGAATTTCGATTTTGATCAAAAATTGAATTGTGTTAAATTATTCTCTTGCGGGTGTGGTCTATTTTTATAATTATTTAACTCGACTTGAAACTTTAAAGTGTACTTTTAGTTCTGTTTCACTGTGCCACATGACACTGTTGGACGCAGACATACAAACTATACTGAGGTAAAACTGCAATCTTTTCCAAAGTCGTATACCCTACACAAAGCTGATATAGTGAAGAAAACAATGTTGATGCCACTAGGTATGTCAAAAGGTTACTTAACCCTCTGTAGCTGACGTGACGTCTAACAGACACCTCTGATTGTAATTTCTGTTGCCACGCCGCCATTTTTCAAAATATCGTTCTGTTTCGTTCTGTACCTTCATACGCGTTAGACCGCTTGCCGTCAGTGCCGCGACGGCCATCCTGTATCGCCTATGATTAGCTGAATGTAGAATAAAAATCTCCTCTCAATATTTCAAGTATTCATCATCATCATCAACCCATGTTTGTCCACTGCTGAACATAGGCCTCCCCAATTGCACGCCATTGTTATTTTCTTTCGTCTTCTCGCATCCAGCTCCAGCTTCAGCTCAAGTGTTAACAACAACGGAATGTTTATAACATCTGCCGAGTTTCAAACATGTATGTTAGAAAAAGAGAGAACCTTTAAAAATCTTTGTGCCACAATCCCCTTGTTTCCTTTATTTCGTTTCATTTTCTTGGAAAGCAGAAACGTGTACGTAGGTACCTATTCTTTGCTTTTATTTTCACGTTGCAATCCGGGGTACGGGCACGCTCGGTCTATCAATCTGGGAACAGATGCTTCGCGTTGCAACTTTTGCTGACGGAATGCAACTGGGCCGTTGATTTTGCAGCTATGTGCGTTTGAATAATCACTTGCTGATTTTGTTATCTTTATTTATAGACTTGGAGAGAGATATATTAAGAATGACGATTAGTAAAAATATAATAATTTTGAAGAAGTTTGCAGAGGCACTTAGCTGCTTAGCAAGTGCCTACCCCGCTTTGTTGGGATTAAAAGGCGTGAAGTGTAAGAGTATTTGAATAAAAAAAAACAACTGACTTAAACCAGTTGCCTCTGCTATTTTCTAAAGTTCCCCTCGATTTATCTATTCTATCATCATCAAACCTTGATTTCTTTACCATGGGACCACCTTTTAAATATGTAACAATGACAAGTCGATTAAAGTAAGAGTAAGAGATTTTTGAAGCCATTTAAAAGATGCGTTTTATTCGCAACGTGGCGGCAGAAGCACTTGCTAAGTAAATACGCTAGTGCAAGAGAAGCAGTCAGGCTAGAAGTGCCCTAGGCGACGTCATACCCAGCCCAATACGGACTGGAGACATTATTTTTACCAGTGGATAAGGTAGAAAAGGACGCCAAAAAATTGTACTTTCCTATAAATAACGATATCTTGGAAACGAACTCTTTGATAAGAACACTTAATTCTACATATTTGTTTTTTGCCGATTTATTTTCTACGGTCCACGAAGGTGTTTTACGAGACAGAATACAAGACAAATAGGTGTTGAAAAATATACTAAGATGTACCGTCGGCCAATATGACGGAATACTACCCTAAGATGAATAAAATTAATTTGAACGACAAGGATCATAACTTACCTTGTCAATTACAAAAGATTTTACATATACAAGATATGTGACCAACATTTATAGACTACTTTTTAGCCAACTGTACAGTTGGCCAAGTTTAAAACTAAAATGTATCTCATTAACATAAGGGATCATTGTTTACTTGTCACAATATAACAATCATCAAAACTGATAGATACCACTTTCTTGCCCGAACGTACGTCCCTACACCTAATTCGAAATTGTTTGAGAAGAAAATAACTCCGAGTATTTTTTTTTGTTCCTCAAACACTAAACAACGGGACGCTAACGAGCTATCGGAGGAGATTGAAAAATGTTGCAACAAGCAATCAATGCCTTATTAAAAACAAAGCAATTTCCTCTCTATAACAAAGGAAAGTAAATATCTAAAAGAAGTTGAAGCTCAGGATCGGAAGCGCCGACTTAATGTTAAGATGAGGCCACGGGAAATCTCTATTCCAGTTTTTAAACTTGCTAAATGCCGTTTTTTTTTTCAAAAGAGCACCCTTCACTGTAATAAAAAATATAATTTCCCCAACCATGATTTATTAGTTGAACGCCTCAGTGTCGTCATGCGATACGAGACTTAGCCTATGCAAATTGCAAACACGCTGGTTCCTGACAATTTTAAGTAAATGTCATGGAATAACCCGCTTAAATGTGATGGAAGAAGCTCTTTCTCAACAAAAAAAAAAGAAAAAATATAAGGGTCGATTTCCGCCGAGTATCATGGCCCGAAATTACTTCAGGCTGGTGCTACGTTGCTGAAAAAATATGACCAGGATTTTCTAGCGCTTCTCGGCTTCATATTGAATTATTGATTTAATCAAGTTCACTGTGATTTACGTAGTCTTTCGTTCTACTAAAATAGAGATATTGCAAAGTAAAAAAATGAGAACTAAGTATTATGAAATAGAATAGATACTGCAAGACAAAAGGGAAATTTAAACGAAAAAATGGGTATTTGGATTGGACAGTTCGTTGTTTTAAAGACAATACAAATAAATACACTTAAAGTCTTTAAAAGGGGTAAACCGAGGTGCTTGTTAAGTACATGCCCATGGTTCACGAAGCGTAAATAAGGCCAACCACACAAATGAAGAGAGAGAAGAAACCCTTCGCCTTCCTAAAATTATATAACGAAGCAATAAAAGTATTTTTGTATGGATGTAATATGGGTATGAAATAGTATTAAAACCTACTCAATACGTCTTATTTACTTGAAAAATTATCCGCCGAAAACAAAAGGCATGGTGAACGTGAACAATTAAAAACATTTCGATAGCCTTCGACACCTGAGCGCGTTATCATCAATATTCAGACACATAAATCCGCGGATGACGTTGGACCAAACATAACTGATACAACCATTGTACGGTGACACGCGGGTATGGAGGACGTCATCTATATACAATTACTAACTGACCCGGTGTTACAATGTTTATGTATTATTAGGAGTGTTTACCTGCTACTACTAATAATATATTTTTTTATGTTAAGTACAATACAGCATATTTTTACAAAATAGGTACCTTAAAATTAGATTATTGAACATTAAATGTGTTATTTATGTAGGACTGTGGTGAAAAAATAACGGTGAGTGGTGAACAAATAGTGTGACAACACCCATCTAGAGGTTGCAGGACAACCTGTAGCGATGGCATGCTACTGTACATATAGTACCTAGTAAGTAAATTTATACTTACATAAGTATCAACTTTCACCCTCCTTTTTACCCCCTAAGCATTGTGTTATACTACGAGTACCTACTGTATATCTGTATGTAATACAACACTGCTTAGAACATTATTTTTATTGTATATAGTATTCACACAGGTATTCAAAAAGAAAAATAAAACAAAAAATACTCTTCACGCCTTTAATCCCAAAGAGGGGTAGGCAGAGGCACTTGAAAGCAAATACCCACGGTTCACCAAGCGTATTTAACCCAACGTGACAGGGGGTGAGCCCATCGCCGTTATAGGGTTCACACACCTTGTGGAGTGCGGGTATCATCACAATGTTGTCCTTCAGCGTACGAGCGTTGCGTTGCGTACATATGCTCTGAAAAAGAGTCCCATTGGTACAGGTATTCATTACATAAATAACATTTTGTCACTGTGAAATTGAATAACAGAATAAGAAATAGTGTAATAAGAGAACGTTGCGGTATGAAAGATGCAATTAAAAAGGGAATTCTTCGGTGGTTTGAGAATTAATGAAATGAATATTAAAAGAATGGAAGCAAGTCGAAAGTTATAGACGAAAGTGATTTATATTGGTGATTTAAGTAGCCAGGTGAGTAAAATCCGTCCCAGGTGTACATACATCAACGAGATCGTTGTTAAACTGAAGGAAGATGTCGTGAAAAGTACGTGAAACCAGCGAGCATGTGCAAAAAGATGTATGAATATGGATGAAGCGAAAGGGATATGCCAGGGCCGGCCGTGACAAATTGACATCTTTCTCTGCCGATCCCTCTGAGAGATAGAGGTAATGATTATGAATGTATATGTTGATCTTGTCCGCTCCGTTCCAAGAAAAAATCCATACTTAAATAGGCATAAAAAGTTTTGTTTCCATATTTCTCGAGAAAAAAAATATAAAAATAAAAAGATTTTCAAAATACCATCGTTGTAATGGACAACGCTACCCTTATTAAATATTTATACTCGCAACACTTAGGAGGAAAATGTCTTAGTAATTTCATGTTTCACTCACTTTCTTCCTATTTAACATTACGCCGTCATGAATCCTGAGTGAACAGCTGGCTTGTTGTTAGGAGTGAGGAAGGATTAATTTTATGAAAACCGGTGAAAGGATTTTTATTCATAGTTTCTCATTTAAACTGTTTTCACGTGAGTAAAAAATACGTAAAAGACCTAATCTATATATATGTATAAAAGAAAGTCGTGTTAGTTACACTATTTATAACTCAAGAACGACTGAACCGATTTGGTTGAAAATTGGTGGGGAGGTAGCTTAGAACCGGGAGACGGACATAGGATACTTCTTACCCCGATACTGTGGGTCGCGTCGCTATATAGAGGGTTATAGTTTGTATGAAAAACTGAAACTACGCGAATGAAATAGCGGGGCCTCCACTAGTCAAATAAATAAAAAAAAACGTTAAATTAAAATGTGCCAGTTAAGTTATTAAAATAAATATCTAATCATATGTCCAACCTTTTTACTGTCCGCGCGCTGTAATAAGCCTATTTTGACAGGTGTACTGAGATGATTGATAGTGATGTTTCTTAGCAAATTAGCTCACAAAGAATCGATTTTTTCTCATTCGAATTTACGTTTTGACGATACGAGTCTTATTAAATGAATATTATAGTTCGTGCATTTCATGAATGCGCGCGGACCTTAGATGTGTGTGTGGCAGTTTTGTTCGTTTGAACTGTCAAAAAGCGCATTCATGAAATGCACGAACATTTACCTATTATTATTGACATATTTGTATGCGTAACTGCTCATTAATCATTAAATTCTAAGAGGCCTTTGCCCAGCAGTGGAATACATAATCAAGATACATAGAAAAAGAAACAATATATCTACGCACTTATTTATCTGAAAACCTAGGTTATTGATCACAGTAAAAAAACAAATAAAATCAAAATAATTTTGTTCAACGAAATGTCCATTTCATTAAACGACCATCAAAAGGACTTAGCAACATTCGAAAATAATCATCAACAGGCATTGAAAATGGCAATTAAACGGCTACCCTTAAAGCCTGTTTAAGGCGGTATTACACTAATGCCGCGATTAAATCTCCGTCCTGTGCCGTCCCTATAAAATGTAAATTCAGTATAATTCCCGGATGAGAATGGATTACCTCGACCGGGACGAGAGCGTCCAACCGCCACGTCTGCAATACGATTCCGTGCTGTTTCTCTTAATTTGATCAAATTTACTACAGTGATGCTCATTTATTTTTATTTTTTTTTCCCTGTTCTTTATTGTACCACTATTTTGTACCATTCATGGAATCGACGACGTAATACTGTTGCTCGTAGCCCCATTCGTATTATATTTATCTACTCCTCGTAAAGATGTTCACTATTCGACTCAAATTTTCGACCGGGTTAACCTATTTTGATGATATTTTTTTATTTCAATGTTCCCATCTCAACTATACCATGTAGATGATACGGGGCTTTTATCGTATCTCGATGTCCAATGCGCCTATTGTGTGTGATTTGGTTTTTTCTTGTTCCGGTTTGACGGGCCCGTTGTTGTAGTGGTCAGCATGTCTGCCTCTATTCCGTAGGGTCGTGGGTTCGATTCACGCCGCTGACGGGTACTTAGGTGATGAAATTTTAAGTACTTGTTGGATGTGTCTGGGTGTTTAATTTAAATAATATATATGGTTAAAAAAAAACAATCATATTTTTTAAGTATATTTGGTTGTCTGAGTTCCATAACACAAATGCTTTAGCTCCTTAACATGGGAAAGCAATGTGTGTGTTAAAAATTGTGAAAAATATTAATATATAGGTATATATTTAGGTGGCGCTACTCCGATCACCCCAGCTCCTCGAATATCCGCAACAAACCCCTTGTGTCCTTGACGAACTCCTGCAGGAACCGTCTGAGTTCTAAACGGGTCGCCCTGTATCTTTCCACATCCTGGCACTCCAGTAGCATGTGTTCCGGTGTCTCCTCTGCCTCCATGCATGCTCTGCATAGCGGGGTGTCTGCGAATCCTAAATTAAAAAGGTGTTTATTTAATCGCGAGTGGCCGGTTGCTATGCCTTAGTCGTTTATTGCTTAAATGTTGACCAGATTGGTGATATCCTAACCGAAGGTAGCGTGAAAAGTACTCGAAACCGGAGGTCATGTATGAAAAGATATATGAATGTAGATGAAATGAATGGGGTATGTCAGGACCGTGACAAATGGAGATCTGTAGTCTCTGCCTATCGCTCTGGGAGACAGGCGTGACTGCCTATCGCTCTGGGAGACTGTGTATGTATCTACTCGTTTGTTGTGTCTTTTGCTATGTTGCTCAGAAGCCAACTCCACGGTAGTTGAACTATCGGTGCGGGGCCCATGACTGTAATTTCAGCTCCTCTGTGGGCAATATACCATATTGCCTAAATTTATAAGATGTTTTTTTAATAGATATATTTTGAACATCCGGAAAAATTATGAATTTTAGAAATATATTAATCACGATTTTTAAATTTGTTTGCGCAAACTCAGGTTATATTTTCATAAAGAATTTAACCAGTTAGTGTTGTTTATCATAGAATGTCATATGTAGCTAGTTTTTTAATCGACTAGAAAGAATAACAAATCAAAATCGAAATAATAACTAGATATTGTTCTTATTATACGAATAATGTAATGTAAAATATGCATGCTGTGGTAGCTTGTAATTAGGACTACATGTTATCTTGTGTTAATTCACTATTTTTTGTTTACTGTATGTGTACATGTTTGTCTTGATGTCTGTTTTAAATATATAATTAATAAAAACAACATTAATAAATAATAATATCTTTTATTTCTCAGACAGCAGGAATCCAGATGATTAGCAGGTACATATACAGTACATAAAAACTATATTAGTGATTTATTATAAATTACGAAGTAAAGAAGAAAACGAAACCAACATGCACTAATCGCGAACATTTATTTCAATATACGTCGTAAAAGTCGTAATGCTGAAAAAAGTTAAAGTAGGTAATGTGAAAACTTTTTTTTTATGAACATGTTTCAGGAACATTATTTAACGCGTACCATATGCAAAGAGCATAATATTATGTGCTCCAGTCTAAACTTAGACCGTAAGGTATATTCGGGGTGCTGAACGAATCGTGAATTCTTGAATACTTTTGTTTTTAAAGTCATAAATGACGTTCATAAAGATTTTTGTTATGTTACTGTATATCTGTATGTTATAGAACATATAACTATGAAATAAAGAAATTTTGACTTTGTTAAATGCGGATTTCACTCCGAACCACAATTGCGGTCTTGTTATGGTCATGGCCATCGTTTTGTATCTCATTATTTCATGTGCAAAATGTCCGAATTGATAAAGAGACACAACCACAATCGATCCGCAATAGGGATGGAATACTAGCTGTATTCCATTTCGTAAAGCTATGAGGCAAGTTCACAGCTGCTGTCCACATTCCATCATGGAGAGTGATGGATAGCCCAGTGGGAAATGGGTGAGCGGCTGGCTGTTGGGCCCCTACACCCTTTTGTCTTTAATATTTCCCTCGATACATGAACATACAATTTCCGGTTGCCTCTCTGCTCTTGTTTCACATTCTCGTTAAAGCCGGTGAAACATCAATCTTTTCTAATATAATACCTGACGCAGGCCATGTTTTTTTAAAACGAGTTTCCATTAGAACTTGACCTTTAGTGCCCTCAATTCCTTATAGTGGCTAGAGATCATTCTATACTGGCCGTAGTGCTAATATAATGGTTTAGAGTCAGTTTTATAAATTTTCATTGCGTGCCAAAGTCATCAATCAAATGTTGAAATGACTGAAAGGATAGCAAAATACCGACAAAGAACGGCTTTGTCGGCTTAGCTACAAATTATTATGTAGCAAAAAATCTAATCGTTAACTCTCTTTGTTTGCAACTCACTGTGGTTATTCTGTGACTTCTTTTGTATTCTTTATGATTTATACAGCGGATGACTGTAACTTAGTTGAACACAGAAAATATACAATTTGTACCTATGTACTTTATTTATTAATAGGTAATAAGGTTAACGGTGCCCTTCGCAGTGTTATGGAGAGCCAATTCATGTCTAAAAAGGCAAGATTGGCTGTTCATGACTCTTTACCGGCACCTACCATAATGTACGGGAATGAAAATTGGGTATGGCAGAAGAAGCATGAAAGTAATCCCAGAGGGGTTAGAAGCATAAATTACCCCTATGGGAGACAGGCGTGAAGTGTATGTATGTATTTTATTTATTGGAATACTGTCCTGGCCGTACGTACGTAGGTTTTATAGTAATATTGTTCTCGCTGTGTGAGCTGGATAGCGCTAGACAAGCGGTATAACACCCTCACACTGTCACACAGTGTTAATAAAAAAATAGTATAAAACAAAGTCGCCTCCTGCTGACCGTCACTTTGTTTTTAAAACTATGCAACGGATTTTGACGCGGTCTCCTTTGATAAATAGAGTGATTCTTGAGGAAGGTATAAGGCTTACATAACATATCTATC
>SJJU01001086.1:0-12958 GCA_012932125.1 Conopomorpha cramerella
GTATTCCTTCCAATACTCGGGGTACAGAAACGACTTCCTATGGCAAAACAAATTTTTGCCGAGACAACTAGTAAATGTATAATAATCATCATCATCATCAGCCCATATTTGTTCACTGCTAGACATAGGCTTCACCAATTGCACGCCACTGTGATCTGTTTTCGACTTCTTTCTACGTGCATATTATAAAAGGGAAATACTGTTAATAGTGTATATTGGCAAAAAAACGTATTCCGGGTCAGCTAGTAATATTATAAGTAAAAGAAAACATTTTGAGAGAAAGTTTGGATTTAGAATGGTGTGAAAATCCTAAAAAGAGGTTAATGAACTTAACGATCATATTTGGTCACCGAATAAGGTAAATCATAAGTATCTGCTTTAACCTAGATACTCGTTGTAGTATTTCAAAATCATTTTATTTTTTAACAAAGGATACATACTCTTTAAATGAGAAATTCCTGTTTCCATCGAAAACCATTCGTCAAAGTAAAATTTTTTGTTGTTGTTGTATCAGAAAATAGCCATGCGTTCGGGATATTGGAATGTGATTGGAATCATCCATTCATCTAGAACTCGCGCCTTTTTAATATCAAAGTGTTGCAGAGTCTGAAAACAAAAAAAGAATTTAATATTTTTGGAATGTTGTTGCCAGAGTGAACATGTTTCTAAAGCTTTAAATCTCGGCCTAACTCTTTGATAGAGATTATCGACAAATTGCCTATGATCCTTCTTATACTTTAATATGCGAGGGTAATATGTATGTTGTACAGTCAGTTTAAAATCTGATATATCACCCTATGTTTTACTTGTTATAATATGACGCCTCCACCTGTTATATATATATTTTAAAACACAGTGAACAGGTGTTTGACCACCACCCTTCCTGATGCATTATGCTGCGTGTAAAAGGATCCCGAGCAATGGTCTTAGAAACGTTGTTGGGTTCGCCAATATGAACAACTTTTATTGTGGCGACAACGCAGGGAAAAGAAAAAAAGAAATCATCATACAAAATAGACATTTTTTTGCGTCGGAAGATGATATTTTGTATGGAGGTTGAAACATATTTTTTCTATTCCACATATTGTCGCCATGGTAAAAGTTGTTCATATTGACGAGCTGAACAACGTTTCTAAAAGGTTTGCTTGGATTCCTTTTACATATTATAACGATGTTCTAGTGACACGATAGTCTGAAATAGAGTCAAAATGAATAGACCACTATCTTGCCCGACTTATTTCTTAGAGGCATTCCATTAGATTTATGTAGTAATAGATTATTATCCATCGATAAATTATTTTCAAACCTCTTAGAACCAATTAAAGGGATCTCGTTCTGGAACAATTATTACTATGACCAGCTCTTCAAGTGATGTTTCACAAAGTAAAAGGCAAATAATTGCTCATGAAAAAGGCTTTTACGCTGTATGCATTCCCGGGCAGTAGTAAATTAAAGATCTTATCGAAGTGAGGGAGCATGCTAATTGTTTGTATATACAAATGTATATAGAAACAAAAACGGCAATATCTGACTTGCTGTATTTTATTGTTTTAATGATTCGGTAAAAGTTTGTGACTGACAATTCTTCATTTTGCATTTACATAATACAAACTTGTATAGTTTAGGAAAGCATCGTGAAATAAGCATACCAAAAAGTTAACGTTCAACACTGATCATGTTGAATGCTCAATGATGAGCTGCTATGAACTATTAAAATTATTTATTAATATTATACCTTTTCAGGTATATATCAGATACCTACCAAAGAAACAGTACCTTTGGTACAGTTAGACAGGACGCAACGGTCGTTACATAATCTCTTGCCTAACCTTTATAATTGAACCTACAATAAAAGTAAGGGACATTTTCTAACTTTTAATTAAAACATGTTCACTACTTTTAGCATTTTTTCATAAAGTGAACAAATTTCATGGCAATTCCAAAACAAAATAAAACCGTAAGAGAAACCGAGCAGTGACGATTAGCTAACTATATTGAAACGTTAGCAATTTTTCGTGTCATCATCATTCAGTTTCGATTCTGTATTTGTATTGTCACTACCAAGATCAAAGGAAAAAAAAATGGTTAAAATCAACGGGACACCCGAAAATAGTGCAAAAATAATACCTCCAGATGATTTGAAGCAGTCGAAAACGATTATCATAGGATTGGTGGTTGATGCGATATTTGGTTTGAATCATCTGTACCTGATACCTCTTGGTGAAGTGGTTTACAACATCTTTAGGGTTTATACACTGGCCCTTCTATCCCTTGTCGGGTACGTCGCTTGTGCTGAAAATGGTAACGCAGATTTAGAGCAAGTTTTCTACGTCAGAGCCAACTACACCGAGTACACCATCCTAGTACTTACATCAATGTTCGTCAGAAGGAAACAAGACACGGTATTCCTGCAAAAGACCCAAATTGTCGATGAAAAACTTCAAATCACGAACGAAATGAAAAAGCAGATATTTATCAGAAGTACAAAGTGGATATTCATTATTTATATGTACAATTTGTTCGAGGCCGTAATTTGGAAGCTGAGTTTCAATAGCAGTTATGACCTGGTGACTGTTTTGCTGTGTTTCGCCTCAGTCGTCCATGATGAAGCCCAGATAACTTGCTGTTTTATGATTGAGTTTTTTATCTTTAGACTCAAGATTATGAAAGACCAGCTTATAGATGTGTTCAATTCGGTTGATAGATCCAAGTATAAGCTGAGAGAGGGGACTGTCACGCTGCACAAAAAGATTCCTTTGTCCCGACTGCAGGGTATTTTCGAACAGTTGCATGAATGTGCTATTTCTCTGAATAATATTCTGAATGTACCTGTGAGTGGAAACATTATTACTATTTCCGTAGAGGACAATTTGTGGTGATTTTGTGATTTTTTTGTGATTGAATACAATTGCCTGTAAGTAAAAGGTGGCTTATCGTTATAATTGCAGATGTTGGTGACAGTCGTGGGTTCTGGAATATCCGTTATCATACTTTGCAATACAATGTTCAGGCAAATCCAGTTGAATGATTCATCGGTATGTACATATTTGATGATATCTACTCAATAGAAGTTTTAAGTTTTAAATGTTTTACAATTTAAGTTTTACCACACAAAATAATTTACAATTAAATGAGATTATATTTTATTACTTGCGGCAACACATTTGTGTTTAGTTCTCTCTGTAAATCAACATCATTAAACTTTTGTCGTTTCAGTTCACAATATATGCGTACATGTTTCTAATCCACCGCTGCATACATAACGCTATTCTGATGCAACTCCCCTGCACTTTTGCTGGAAGAATCACTGGCGAGGTCAAAGAAATCAGAGAAATCCTCCAAGATACCCTTTTATCCGGAGATTTGAGTAAGTGAAATCACGTTTTATTGTTATGCCCTTCTCTGGTCGCACGAAGTTCACATAGATAAATGCTCAGTTTGACAGCGGAGATGCTTCAAGGAGATAACAATGATTTTAACTTACTTCAGCAAAATAATTTCTGGAATACGTCTTGTACCCTCTACCAACATAATTATACAAATGGAGCATTTCTTGTGGTTTACCCATTCACTCAAATAGGGTCATCTTCAATTTATTATAAAAAATTAAGACATCTAGAAGTTTTAAAAAAACTTTCAGGATAACTTTAAAAAAATATCGCAGGTGCTAATTTTCCAGTATCTAATTATTTTTCGTTCCTATCCCAATACATTATCTTGTCAACTGTTTTTCTTATTCTACGTTGTTTACAGACAGTATTATTTTCAGGTAAAATCGAGCGGTCACAAATAGAATCTCTTCTTCATTTCATAAATTGCAAAGATTTCTCCATGTATCTTTGGGGAATCCTGGAACTGGAACCGTCATTACCTCTATCGAATTTAGGAATATACATTACTTATACAATTTTAACTATACAAGTGTCAAAGTTTGTTATTTATTAGCTTTTTTATGTCTTGTTTTTCTTATGTTTAGCTTTAAAGCCGACAATTCTGCCACAAACAAAGTAGTTCTCTTCGTGTTCAAGTTTATAGTATAGTCATAGTCTATCGATAAAGTCGTCAATAGTCAAAGTCGTGTCAAAAACACTTTAAAACGTAAGGGACCTTCACATTTCAATGCTGCGTGGAACATTATACGGAAATAACAAATTGATCAAATAGGAGTCCTCTCCGTTACTTCTCACTCTCACTACACTATTTTTCATCACCAGCACATTTTTTTTACCATTACACTAAATCCACCACATTAACACAATAATTGCAGCGAAAAATTAATTTTGAAAATGAGAAATAAAGAACGCCATTTACATCTCATCGCTTCCCGTCACAAACTCTATTTACTAGCTAATGCCGCATTAGCTAACGTCAAGACGTTTCTATCGTATTGGTCTGACACGACGTCAATTATTGTTACTGTCAAACCCTCAAAGGGTTCCGTATTTCCGTGGATCTGTAATTTTCACGAGTGACACGTTGTATAACTTTTGGTGTTAGTAGAGGGCTAGAATTTTTAATATTATTTGCGTTTTACACAGAATTGCGGTACGTTATTAGGCATGGGATACCTTAGTCGTTCAACAAATTAAAGGAATTTACCTTATACTTATTAAGTACTCGCTTTTGTAGGTACACAACATTTTCATAAAACATAATGAAATCAAAATGTTCTGTGTGAAGTTGAGTACTTGAGGTAGATTAACCAAAATGTTTCCCGCTTATTTTATTAGTAATAAACTGGGAACTAGGTAATCGCTTTCAACGACGCCCACTTGAGAATATTGTTCACGAGATACTAAATTTAATTTAGCTTACTCCCGTGTTTCTTTTTAATTTCCCATGATACTTAAGAGTTATAATACGTGAGAGTAAAACATTTAAAATAGTTGTTGTTGTTGTTTAGTATTAGTTAGTATATAAATGTAAAGTACTTTATGTTAAACAATATATTGTTTTCCCATGCAATAGTTAAGGAAGCCGGAATGGACAACATTTCAATAAAAACAACATAGCTTGATTTGATACCTTTTATATATATTTATAATTAATTATTGTTACGTATATTTAAAGAATTTAAGACATATTTTGAGCTTTGAATTTGAAAACGTATATTATCGTAGAACGCGGAAAGTAATATTTCATATCCGTGCCTTTTCAATGCCATAAAAAAAATATTACACGATACTAGATTGATAATACTGACACTTGTTCATGCAAAAATTAACGAAACATTGAATCGTTAATTCGTTAATCGTTAATTTCAAGTTTTCATTATTTCGTGAGATGTTCTGGTTACGTGCGACGATTACCATTAAAACATGAAAGAAACAGACGGCTATGATGTGGCAGATGCCGAAACCACGTTTTTCAAGAAAAAGTACTTTTTCTGCACGATGGCACAAAGCAATACACCAAAGGGTCTTATCGAGTTGCCATGGTAAGAAGGTACACGTATAGTGGTAATAGTAATAGTATAGTACTTTCTGATGTACAGTAGCCAGAAGCAGAACCTTTACGAATTTTAGGTTATGTTTGTGTTGCGTTTTGTTTCGCGTTTATTTTGTTGACATTTTATTTGACAGTTCTTTAGCTTAAATCTATCGGATGGCACTGATTCTATTTTATTTCTTACCGGAGAGGCACTTACTTCTTTTTAGAGTGAGTAACATTAAATAATTAAAATTATGAACGAAAACTTAAAAATAAAAATAAAACTAAAATTGGTACGAGCTTTGTTTTTCTTCATTATTTCAGTTGGCATCGTAAAAACTATGTATTTATATAACTTAAACGTTGTCCATTCGCGGAAGCATTATTTTCATTAAATATTTCTAATCGAGTACCATTCATCATATTGTAATCGATTAATTTACTGATAGAGTTACGTGGAAGTTTTAATCTTTTTGATGGCACAAGTTATATTAATGGAGAAAGAGAGGGAGAGAGAGGATTTATTATTCGCATCACAACAAAAGAAAAACACAAAATAAATTACAGTAAATAATAACAAAGAGAAAAAATACAGATTGAAAAGCAATAAAATAAATAAAAACAGTTTAGGATGCAAAAAGGCCGCAGGCTCAGCATTATGCTGGGGATTGCACCAGCATGACTGATTTTCAGCCAGTGCCATAAGTGACGCACGATGTGTCAAAAGCGCGTCTGTCGGATAGGCATTGTTAAAAATACGTTACGGTAATACATGCATAATAAGAAAGATAATTTATAAACATAGAAATATAATGATATATTTAAATATACGTACTTACCTATTGTAAATAGCTTTTGTATTTGAATTATTAAGGAAAACCTTTTTTTTAAACGAGTGTATTTTATATTTTGTAAACTCATTGTAATTTATACTCGCTTTGCTTTAGACAACTGTGAATTTCGTGTAAAATTATAAATAACGAAAGAAGTTGCGTGCTTACTGTAGTCGTTTTAGTTCTTAGTATTTTGGGCGTAAATCGCACGTATTTAATACCGAAAAATAAAATATTATACAATATATCGCGCACTTATGTGATGTGCTCACTCGTTAGATTTATGCTCTTCATATTTAGAAATAACTCATTTGAGTTCATATCTTATTTAGTATATAAAATCTCGTATATTTTGGAGTACACTGGTTTTGCATTAACCCCGCTTGTCTTTAAAAAATCACGAGAGGAAAAGTTTAAATCCATAGTGATCAGAAATGATGAAAAAATGTACTTGTTGGAGTACCAATAGATGATCCCACTAGGCACAAACACATCATGAAAGGAAATATAAACAATGTCATAAATACTAGACAAATGCACAAGGACTTGTACGAATGCTCCAGAGAACAGTCTTTTGAATTTTCCGGTGAGTTTACTGCGTGTAAAAGGACCCCGAGCAAGTCTTAGAAACGTTATTGAGCTCGTCAATATGAACAACTTTTACTATGGACAGAATGCGAGGAATAGCAAAAAAAAACATCTTCTGTATGGAGATTTTCTATTTTTCGTTTCCCAACATTATCGCCATAGTAAAAGTTGTTTATATTGACGAGCCTAACATCGTTTCAAGACCATTTCTCGGGGTCCTTTTACACTCTGTATATTATGTCAAGTTCTTCAATGTGTAGGTACAGGTAATTTATCTAAATATATATTGAACTAAGAATAAAATATCATTTTTAAAGAATAATAATATATTAAAATTATTTACCAACGATAAGCATTGAGCCTACTTTCGTTGTTTCGACACAGTTACTTGTGCCATGGATGTCACGAGAGTCAGCTCGGATGCTCGTTTTAAACTTTTGAACTAAGTATGTTTTTAATTTTAAGCTGCAACAATTAAGAAACACTTAAGAATTAATCGATTTTAAGACAATTCATACATTGTTATTTGTTATCCTTTTCAGCAATATTTGCATCAACTGTATACAATGTGACGCTTTTAAAAAGTTTGTTTCAACAATATCAAAAGGCAATGGTAAGTGACCCTATAGTATATTTTCCTTACTGATTTGTTCATCTCATCAACACTCTGCCCAAACCCTTCTCTCTAGAAAGCTGAAATGTTGCACAGTAGTTCCTTTTATGGTGATTCCGTGAGACAAAGAAGGATTTACTGAAAAAACGGGATATTGGAATGTGATTGGAATTATCCATTCAGCTAGAACTCCGCCTTTTTAATATCAAAGCGTTGCAAAGACTCTGGAAACAAAAAAAGAATTTAATATTTTTGGAATGTTTATACCAGAGTGAACACGTTGCCTTTATGTACCTTTATATCTCTTCAGAACTCTTTGATAGAGATTATCGATAAATTACCAATCTATCGCCCCTGTTATAATTTTAATATCTATGTTGTACAGTCAGTCTAAAATCTGATATACCACCGTATGTTTAACTTGTCGCAATACAGTGACGCCTCCACCTACCACTAAGCCTTTGCTCTGTTGAGACCGGTGAGGGAGTCCAAAGTCCTCAAGCGGCGCATAAAGATTTACCTCTTCAATTCCATCGTCAAATCGGTTCTACTCATTGGCGTGGAGAGTGACAAATGGTCTCACGAACAAGTGTTCGTGAATAAATCCCTGATCTGATACGTAACGAGGGCATAGTGCGGTCAAATCCATATTGGGGAGGAGATTGCACAACGCAAATGGCGGTGGATTGGTCACACGATCCGGAGAGGGGAATCCAACAAGGCGAGCATCGAGTTCCAATCCGTACGTTCCCGGGAGATCGACGCAGGCCTGGACGCCTCGGGCGCACCGTTGACGGCGAGCTGAGACCGCGAGGGCTAAGTTCTGACGCCAGAGCAGTCGCAGAGGACAGGACGGCGTGGTGCCATCTTGTAAAGTCCCTTTGTACCACTGGAGTACCATATGACTTAAGTTAGACAGAAGTTTCCTCCCTTGTTTATTCTTTTAAGCAGAGCGAAGGCAGCCTTTGCTCAGTTGAGACCGGTGTGGGAGTCCAAAGTTCTCAAGCGGCAATCCTGCTTAACACCGGAGCTGATTCTGATGGGTGCTCCCAGCTCCTTGTCCTGCAAGTACTGCCTTCGAACGTCAGCACAAGAGCGTCCAGAACGGAATCCAGCTTGCTCGTCACGAAGTGTGTCCGTTACTTTTTCCATTATGCGGAGGTTTCAGAGAGGATTTACCTATATACAGTAATAGATTATTATCCATCAATCAATTCTTTCCAAACCACTTAGAATCAATTAAAGGGTTCTCGTTCTGGAACTAGTATTACTATGACCAGCTCTTCAAGTGATGTCTCACGATGTAAAAGGCAAATAATTACTCATGAAAAAGGCTTTTACGCTGTATGCATTTCCGGGTAAATTAAAGATCTTATCGAAGCGAAGGAGCATACTAATTGTATATACAAATGTATACAGAAACGGTAATATCTGACTTGCTGTATATTATTGTTTTTATAATTCGGTAAAAGTCTATGTGACTAACAATTCTTCGTTTTGCATGTACATAATACAAACTTGTATAGTTTAGGAAAGCATCGTGAAATAAGCATACCAAAAAGTTAATGTTTACCACTGATCACGATGAATTATCCATGACAAGCGCTAAAGGCTACTATGAACTATTTAAATTATTTATAATTTAAATAAATAATATTATACCTTTTCAGGTGATACCTACTAAAGAAAATTCTACTGCAGCCGCGACGCTTGGAGGAGACTAATGCACATTTTTTGTTTGTACAGTTGGACAGTACGCTGGGGTTGTTATATAATCTCTTGCCCAACCTTATTAATTAAACCTACACCACCTGCCTACAGTAAACATCCCTTACATTTTATAGCTTTCAATTAGAAATGACCCTTACATTTAGCAATTAAAAAAAAACAAATTTCATAGCATTCCCAAAATAAAATATTAAGGGAAACCGAGCAGCAACGATTAACTTGAAATGTTAGTAATTTTTCGTGTCATTATCATTTAGTTTCGGTTCCGTGTTTGAATTGTCATTACCAAGACCAAAGAAAACGAAATGGTTAAAATCAACGTGACACCAGAAAATGGTACAAAAATAATCCCTCCAGATGATTTGAAGCAGTCTAAAACGATTATCATAGGATTTGTGGTTGATGCGTTATTTGGTTTGAATCAACTGTACCTAATACCTCTTGGTGAAGTGGCTTACAATATTTTTAGGGTTTATACACTGGCCCTTCTGTCGCTTGTCGCGTACGTCGCTTGTACTGAAAATGGTAACGCAGATTTACAGCACGTTTTCTACGTCAGAGTCAACTACACTGAGTACATTATCCTAGTACTTACATCAATGTTCGTCAAAAGGAAACAGGACACGATATTCCTGCAAAAGACCCAAATTGTCGATGAAAAACTTCAAATCACCGACGAAATGAAAAAGCAGATATTTATCAGAAGTACAAAGTGGATATTCATTATTTATATGTACAATTTGTTCGAGGCCGTATTTTGGAAGTTGAGTTTCAATACCAGTTATGACCTGGTGACTGTTTTGCTGGGGTTCGCCTCAGTCGTCCATGATGAAGCCCAGATAACTTGCTGTTTTATGATTGAGTTTTTTATCTTTAGGCTTAAGATTATGAAAGACCAGCTCATAGATGTGTTCAATTCGGCGGACGGATCCAAGTATAAGCTGAGAGAGGGGACTGTCACGCTGCACAAAAAGATTCCGCTGTCCAGGCTGCATGGTATTTTCGAACAGTTGCATGAATGTGCTATTTCTCTGAACAATATTCTGAGTGTACCTGTGAGTGGAAACATTATTACTATTTTCGTGGAGGACAATTGGTGTTAATTTTGTGATTTTTTGAGATTGAATACGAAGATAGCTAATCGTTATATAATTGCAGATGTTAGTGACAGTCGTGGGTTCTGGAATATCTGTTATCATACTTTGCAATACAATGTTCAGACAAATCCAGATTAATGATTCATCGGTATGTGCATAATTGATAATACACTCGGGAGCAATAAAAAGTGGTCGGTTGGAAAATTATAAAAATCTCGAAAATTAGGAAAGTATGATGAAGTAATTTGAATTTATTAGACCATTTAATAGTCTTTAAATAGAAATTCTTAAACTTCTTAGTATTTACAACTTTATGTCATAAAATTTCAAAATTTGAAAAAAATAGCTTTTTAATTTGGAGCTCAGAATTTACTGTATTCAGTGTTTTTGCTTTTAATCTGTCACTTAATTAGGTATAAATACCATGCTGATAGTAAAAATATTTATCATTCAAGCAAATAATGTCACTTACACCTGAATAATGTGCCAGAATGAACACTTTGCTGGACAACGGCTGGAGTCAGCGAAGTACAGCAAGGGAAGTCGGTGCATCACTGTCAACCGTGCAAAATGTTCGTCGACGTTACCTGGAAACTGGCTCTAACCTACGCAGACCAAGAACAGGCAGAACCAGTTGTACCACAGCCCGAGAAGACCGATACTTAATAAACACCATGCTTCGTGATCGCTTTCTTACAGTAGGTAACTGAGCTAACAAACCAGTTTCTTCGCCTCGGAGGAATTACCCCAAGCGCATGGACAGTAAGACGGCGACTAGCTGATGCTGGCCTGAAGCCTTTGCGACCTGCAAACGGCCCTAAACTGGAGCGGGGGCACCGAGTCTCAAGATTGAGATATGTTCAAAACCACCTAAATTGGACTTTTGAAGATTGGTCAAAGGCCATGTTCTCCGACGAATCAAAATGTATGCTGTATAAGCACGACTGCAGACAAAGAGTGTACAGAAGACCAGGGGAGAGATTCAAACAAGTTTGCATTGAAGAGAAGGTAGCCTACGGTAGTGGTGGTTTTCTTGTGTGGGCCGGAATTTCTTCAGAGAGTCGCACAGAGCTCGTGTTCATTGAAAATGGATCTCTAACAAGCGAAAGATACGTGGAAGAAATCCTGAATGAATATGTTGGCCCATTCATGGTGAATTTGGGTGATGATGCCATTTTTATGCATGATAATGCCCGGCCACATACAGGTGGGATTGTGAACCTCCAAGTTCACAATCCAAGAGTGGCCAGCCCGCAGCCCAGATCTGAATCCGATTGAGCATGCCTGGGACGAGCTCGGGAGATGCATAAAGCAACGAAATCCTCCCCCGATAACTCTTGCTGAGCTCAGAAGTGCTCTAACCGAAGAGTAGGACAACATTCCCCAAAATCGGCTGAGGAACTTGGTGAACAGTATGCCAAACCGCATAAATGCTGTTATCCAGGCACGAGGAGGCAATACGAAGTATTGAACATTATAAGAAAATCATTATGTTAACCTTTAACTATGGACGTTCAATTTTTGTTACGTAGATATGGACGCGCGGTCTCAGAGACCGCTACATACAAAGGTCGGATAACACACTTTTATGTTACTGACATACTAGTTTTTTATCATATCCCCTTTATAAGTATTTAAATGTAAATTTAAACCCACAATACACATATATATTTATTTATTCTTTAGAAAAACTTATCATGTAACAGTATTAGGCACTTTTCAGACTTTTTAACTTGAGATCACTTATAGGTTATAATATTTAAGAAAAAAATCTTTCAAATTAACTTTAGCTTGACTTACAATAAAATATAAAAAACATAGTATAAAAATAATATAAAATTAGCTTCTCAACATAAAACTGGAAAATTTCAACAATGCCTCAACTTGTCCATTTTATTGGCAGTCTTGGCACAAAGGCTTAGAGCGTTGAAGGTATATGGGTTGTCCACAACCCACACAAGTGTAAGTCGTCTCACGTTTAATCTTTGGTGGACAAAGCCTACGCATCTTACGTTTAGGCACATCATTGTTTTCTGTTGCTAATTCTTCATTTGGCATATCAGGACCCAATACACGTCACACACAAATCTAAAAGCATGTGTTGGAATTTATCGTCAAAGTTAGAATTATCTAAGCGCAATAATTTGGTTGCACCTTGTGGATTTGATAAATTAGACTTCCATTTCAATGCAGAAGTACTTGGTCTGTAATTTTCCGTAATTTTTATTGCAAAATACTTGAAAACAACAAAATGAACGCCAACTCAATTCATTACACAAACTTGGACGTGCGGTCTCAGAGACCGCCGAAGAAATTAAAAGGGATATAACTCACCAAGTTCGCAGCCAGCGACGCAACCTCCCGTCTCCATCGTCGTTTAGCTACTAAAACTGAAGCTATACAGATGCACAGACGTGGTACCCGCAGGGGAGCGGAGGGGTACAGAAATCACAAACTGCTAGCGGTCTACGAGACCGCACGTCCATAGTTAAAGGTTAATACTAATATCTAACTTTACACTTTACAGTAAAACAGAAATAGTGTACCATGTTCCCCAGTAAACCCGGGTAAACATATCGCACTACTTCTTGTTTGGCAATGTGAGTACTTTACTCCAATGTCCAAACAAGCCACAGTCAAATTTTGTCACAAACAGTCGCAAGAGGCCG
>SJJU01001087.1:0-70725 GCA_012932125.1 Conopomorpha cramerella
GGAACGACTTGCCGGAGTCTGTGTTTCCTGCGCAGTACAGTCTGAAGGTCTTCAAGTCGCGGGTGAATAGGTACCTTGTGAACAAGTGTGCTCCATCGTAGACCACATCGCTGCTTAACATCAGGCAGGATAAATAAATAAATATATTTTTTTTACAACAACACACACATTGCCTTCATCTCATGTTAAGTAGCTAAAGCACTTGTGTTATGGAAATCAGACAACGAAATATACTTTAATTTTTCTTTTAAATACATACTTATATAAATAAAACACCCAGACGCATCCAACAAGTACTTAAAAGCTCATCACCTAAATACCTGCCAGCGGTGGAATCGAACCCACGGCCCTAATAGAGCAGGGGCAGACATGCTGACCACTACACCAACGGGCCCGTCAATGGATGGTGATCAAACGCTTGTTCATAGTGATAAAAAAAGTTCCATCATAATTTATTTATTATTGTAAATCATAATCACTACATAGTTTAAAAACACAGTTGTTTCCCGCTATCTCTCCCTATGTAGATATACTTATATATTTGAAACTACGCAACCGATTTTGTAATAGATAGAGTAATTCCAGATTAAGGTATATATGTATATTTCATGCTTAATCAGCTTTGCACTCGTGGGAAGCCGGGACGAGCCGCTAGTTTTTTATATTACTACAGATACACATTTTAACAACCCTACAGATGTAATACTATTGTGAGAAAAAGTCATAATTTAGCTCCGTGCTGTTTCTCCGTTCCTATAAAAGGGGTATGAATCACACAAACCTTATTACAGATCTACTCAAACTGGACATTCCGCAAGAATACAGCGTACAAGTTTAGTTGGGGTTGATATACCATAATAATAGTAACACGGCGTTATTGGTAACGCCCGTAGGCTTGGGATTTCCTTAGTACAAATGTGGGAATATAACCAGGGGCAACATGATCCCAAGACACCTATTATTGGCCACGAGGGTGGTTCTATGGAATAGATATCTTGGTTATATCAGTGTCGGTTACTGTACTTTTTTTACGACTGACAGCGCCGAATCCGGGAGTATATGTGATTAAAAAAGGACTCCAGTGAAATCCAGTTCTCCTTTTAATGGCAATCCTGCTTTATGGCCGAACCGGCTTTTGCCCCTGACGATGTTCGTCAGGTTAGAACGTTCGGTTCGTTACGTAGAAAGAGGATTTAGACATACATTGATCTTATAAAAAAACGGAAAGTGATCCTCGGTAAAAATCCGACTGAACAAACGAAGTTTCACTTAATATACGTATTATGGTAAGACACACTCGTTCAGGCAAGATCATCTTGCGATCTTACTTAAATTTCATACTAAAAGCTATTAAAATTAATCAAAGCTGGACAGTCAGTCCACTCGTGACTCTCAGACCACGACGCTTGCAACTGCGTCGATACGTCGAGTAAAATAACAAAGGTAAGCTCGAGCTTGTCTTTGATTATATTCGCACCTATATACCCGGTGAATAATATTGAGTTATAATGTCTGTGCGCGTTTCATTAAAAAATTATCTAGCTATTAAACAAGTTAATAATTAATGGGCTTTAGGTATAGGAAACGTAAGGTTAAGGAATTATGTCGAGTTATTAATTACAGCTGTCTTTAATGCAATTGCAAGTTTGCAAGCTTCAATGCATTTTTTTTAATATGCGATTTGATTTGTATAAGAAAGACTCGTAATTTACTTCACTCTTCCAGAGGAGCAGAGACTGTAGATATATCCTTAGCCCTGACCTATCACGTCACTTTCCACCAGAATATCGCCGATGTGTCGCCTATGTCTGCCTCAGTTCATCCATCCTCTCCAAATCCTCAAATCACCGAAGCATTTTCTTTTCAATATTGGCCACCAAATCTTCTTTTAAAACGCAACTTATAAGTAAAGATTTTTCCAAAAATTTATCCGCGGATTTTTTTATTTTCCCTAAAAGTGTGTGTGAGTGAAACGAACCAGCAACAAAAGTATATGGAAACCTCTTAGGGGACAATAAAAAATGAATTCAAAATGAGACCAGGTGCCCTGTTAAAAGTCATGAGTGTGCACATAGTGTGGATACATAAAACAAATATTTCGCTGATTTAAAACCTCCTCCGTTTTTCGTCCGTTAATAAGGGTACGGTATCATCTAAGTATACTCTAATATTATAAAGCCGAAGAGTTTGTTTGTTTGTTTGAACGCGCTAATCTCAGGAACTACTGGTTCGAATTGAAAAAAATATTTTTGTGCTGCAACTATTAGGAGTGAAGAAATAATGGAAAATGTGACAAAAACGGGGAAAATGTTTCATCCTTGAGAGCTTCCGTTGCGTGCGCTGCGAAAACTGTTCAAGATAGCAAAGATATATGTATGAAAGAATTATACCTCTTGAAAGGATCTAAAAAAATGTCCGCGGCAGTATATGTCTATCTTTTAAGGCTAACTAGAACCGTTTTTATGGTAATCAAATTTGGTCGAAATGAGTTCATTATTTGTTATCTCTATTATATGAAAATTAACTGATATTCGTTAGTATCGCTAAAACTCGAGAACGGCTGGACCGATTTGGCTAATTAAAGACTTGAATTACACGTGGAAGTCCAGGGAAGGTTTAAAAGTTGTATTTCTTCCAATACACGAGGTGCAAAGGCGACTTCCTATGGCAAAACAAATGTTTGCAGGGGACAGCTTGTATGATAATATGTTCTTGGCACTAAAGCGTAATGAAAATACCTTAGGTATCTCTATCTACGTAAAGAAATAAAAATCAAACGATCAAACGAAACGAATCGAAGGTATAAAACCGGGAAATAGAAAAAGGTTCAGTAACTCTCAATAGTAAACAGAAATATATACGAACAGTTGGCGCCAAGATTGAATTTAAGAGTCCGGAGAAAAATAGAACATAATGGGAATAGGTCACAGAAGGTGCTCGAAATATTAATATTCGTTATGGAATCAAAATTATTTCATATTGAAACAAATTACTGTTGGGAAAAACCTTTTTTGTTTATTTTTTTCAACGTTCTACTCGGGATTTTCGTTACAAGGGCATCGTTTATTATGTTAACATAAAAAGTAGTTATGTGAAAAATGGTTCTGTCCTCTGTAGTCCTCGGTTTTATATTTACAAGCATTTAATTTATTGATACATGTATTTTTTTTATCTTATTTATTTTATAAGCCATAAATCTTAAGATTAAGGCGGCTTAAATATGACTTAAAATTATGTACCTTAACTTCTAGGACAACATGAGAAAAACCTACAGAGCAACAATAAAAATCACAGCTTTAAAAAAAGACAGGAATAGAACTTACTAAGAATTCTTATAATATTCCAGTGTAAGATTCAGTGAGTGTCTAATATAACTGAGTAAACGATCAGTATGTTATTGATATGTATTTAAAATACAAATTCCTGACTGATTCAGTCATTACTGCCCGTCAAGGCCCAATCCAAGCCCTTGACCCTAGATAGCCGAAATTTTGCACGGGGATTCTTTGTATGATGATTACGTATGATTAGAAAGGTTAGATTTTTTTTTTTTTAAATTCAAGAGGGTAAATAGGGTGGTGGAAGTTTATATTTACATATGCAGGGAAACACTGTTAATAATGCATATTGGCATAAAAACGTCTCGTATTGTACTTATATAACGTTATAGAGTTATAACATTACCTTTCTGCAAGAATACAAAAAAAAATCCTCATAAATAGATATTACTCAACCCTAAATGGGTTCCAATGTTTCCCTTAGGAAATATAAGAGGATAATAATAAAGAAATACAGGACAATCAGACTTGTATTAGTCGTACAAAAATAAAGCCAATATACTCTATTGCATAGTAAATAGAGTTCAAATCGCTCAGTACAATTGTAAGTTTGTATACTATATATCACACAATTATGAATCTCTTGACGTCACTTACCTCCATTTTGCTGCGTCTGCGACTTCGGAACATCACCGTTCAACACATTCACATTACCTGAAAAACAAAAAGATAATAAATAACTAGGTATGTACCTACTTTTTTTATAAATTACTTTTCTTTCTTCAAATGATCATGGAAATCATTGGGGGAGGCCCTCGTCCAGCAGTGGACGTTAGGCAGAAGAATAATACTATCAAGAGACACTTCCATAAGTAATCAATATAAGAGTATATAAGAGTTTAACCATTCAGCCACATCAATCAGTCATTCTTTTAGTCAATATTTAAGTAAACCTTTTTATTGTAGTTCCGTTTTATTCCCGCCAGATAAGTAACTTTTTTTATTATAAAAACATTTGGCCATAATTTTTTCTCTTCTTTTACTTACCACGTAATGTACTAATTACAGAAGATCGTTTAATTTAGCCCGCATTTTTATTTATCGTCATCGACACTTGGGTTCTTCTACACATAGTATAAAAGATAGTCGCTTCCCGTTCTCTTTTTTAATACACTAGGAACAAGCGTGTGACCATATGACATATGTGACCATGGATTTTTGTTCTACGTTGCAGCATTCCTGTTCATTAGGTACCTATTTACCCGTGACTTAAAGACCTCCAGACTACCTACATATATCGCGCAGGAAACACAGACTTCGATAAGTCATTTCACATCCTGGCGGTATGTACTATGTATTTAGTATGTACTATGAAAGTAGACACCGCTACTGTCTGTCCCTACGTATGCTTAACATCTTTAAAACTACGCAACGGATTTTGATGCGGTTTCTTTAACAGATAGAGTGCTTCTAAATAGTTGTTTTGCCAATATACAATATTTGAAGTCTAGCCTATGTCCGTACTGGTGAACTATATACCAAAATTCATTGAAATTGGTTTAATAGTTTTGGCATGAAAAACACAGAGACAGACAGACAGAGTTGTTAATTTCGCATTTATAATATTAGTACGGAAATGCAGAAAAACACTGTAAATAATGCATATTGGCAAAAAAAATACAGGTCAGCTAGTACCCAATAACTATTTAAAAGTGCAGCATAAACATAGGAGACAGAAAAGACGCTCTTTTATGGACTTCATTATACTTGAAGTTCGTTATTCAATGAGTTACAAAAGAGCCCCTTTAGAGCCATTAACATAATAAATGAAAAACACGAAGCCTTCATTTTCTTAAGGTAAATTAAATGACTAGCTGTGCCCCGCGATTTTACCCATTATCCTTCTAAGATTAACATAGTCTACTTTTTTATATTATGTGGGTCTGGAACGTAAAAAAATATCCTAACTGTATAAGTAGAGTCAGGGTTCAAAAAAGATTAATGGATGATGGATTAGACATGTTACTAGTAACTAGTACTAGTACATTAATCCATAATCAGTAAAATCTGTCTTGACCCCAATGACAGATTTTTAAATTGAAAATTGTTAAAACTATGTTACGAATAATTGTAAAAATGTAATGAAGACTTTCAATAATCGGTGAGCGCATGTAAATAATGGTAATCAAAACATAGCATAAAACAAAGTCGCCTCCCGCTGTCTGTCCCTGTGTATGCTTAAATTTTTAAAACTACGCAACGGATGTTGATGCTGATTTTTTTTATAGATAGAGATTCTTGAGGAAGATTTAGCGTCTGTGGTCCAGTTGGTCGGATACTTGACTTGTAACCGAGAGGTCGCGGGTTCGGGTCCGGCTACTGGACGTGTACCAAAGGGACTCTTTTTCAGAGCCTATGTACGCAACGCAACGCTCGTACGGTGAAGGACAACATCGCATCGAAGGACACAAAACTCAGTGGACTGC
The DNA here is from genome assembly GCA_012932125.1 of Conopomorpha cramerella. Lineage (NCBI taxonomy): Eukaryota > Metazoa > Arthropoda > Insecta > Lepidoptera > Gracillariidae > Conopomorpha > Conopomorpha cramerella. Next base: position 5,765 of record SJJU01001087.1, read on the forward strand.
GATCCGTTTCCTGGTAAATCAGCATGGCTTAGCGGTTACTTATGTACTCGTACCTTTCTATTGTTTGTTGAAAATATTCAATACCCTACAAAAATGTATATCTTAAACACCAGTACTATCCTGTATTACCAATTCACTGTGTAAAAGGCGACGATTAGACACCATTGAGGCGCTCTAAAATATCATCTTGGAAGCGAGTTTTTACTTTCCTATTACTACATGGAGTTACTATGTAGATGAGGCGAAAGATATTTGCCAAGATCGTGCCAAGTCGAGGTCTGTGATATCTGCCTACCTCTCTAGAAAACATAATACTTATATAATCACATTCGATTATTTCATTTAATTGGTTTATCGCAAACTCTACAACTGAATCATGAGAAAATAATACACAAAAGTAGGCGGAGATGATTTTTAAATCCACGTACATTTTTAAAATAAAGTTAATATTATGAAAACGGCCCATTGGCCCGATAATAAACGAAACAAAGTAATCGTGAAAACAATTTATATGTAAATGGAAATCAATTCGCGTCGAGGGAAAACATAGCGAACACGTGAAATATATTTTTTTAACATTAACATGGCGGTTGTATTGATTCCTCTTTAGTTGGATATACTGCGATGCGATTTTTCAATGAGAGGAAAAAATAACTAGTTTTAACACTAGCAAAACTAACTGTCAGACATCTTGAGAATGTATGTCTCAATATTTGCTAGGCATTGTGGTGACGGCAAAATTAACACCAACCCCACTTTTCCCGTCGTGGGGATCTTAAGAGGCGACTGAGGGAACTCTCCAGAGGACGGACGGCAGCGCTCTCTGTGAGTTAAACCTCAACAGTGGTGTTGAGGTTTAACTCCGGCGATCGCCAACCCACCTGCCGGCGATTTTTGCCCTCTTTGCGGCTGATGATGATGTTTACTAGGTACCAATGATGACGGCGTCTGGCATAGATTAGTGATTACAGCATCTGTCTCTAGGACGACGGTCGCGGTTTCGATTCCCGCCGTCGGCTTAAGGCTTTAGTGATAGGCTGAGGCATTTATGCGTCTGAGTGTTTCATCTCTCTAGGTATTTATTTAAAAGTACTCTAATAGTACGCCTAGTTTGAGGTCAGGTGACTGCGTGTGAAATGTCACGCATACTATTATTATCTTCTTCAATGTTGGAGCACATATGGTGAAACTATGTGAGCGAACTGCCTCTGGTTAACCCTTAATCAAACAAAGGCTAGTATATTGCCACTTGACCAACACATACTTTGAACCCTATTGTCTTTACTGGAATTATCTAAAGATTTCAGAGAAGTTATCGCAGAATAATCACATAAGGTATGTAACAATACAGGACACATACCTATTTACACATTAAACAATAATTTCTCATTGTGCTTAAAAGCTAGATTTTATGATAAACATCACCCGGGTTTATGTGATGGAGTCGGTAAATAGAATAACAAACGTCAATAGAGTCCAAAATCCTTCAGAAGAACACCAAACCTTGTCTGATTAAGGGTTGAATCATAAAGATGGATGTACAGTAAAGCATTTCTATGAAGTGTAACGTTCTTACGAATGTTACGATATAGGTAATGTATCACAGTTTCCGACAGCATTCTGGTTCATGAAAGGGTAATTACTACTAATTGCACTAGAGCATATTACGATAGAGCGGCTTATTGTTCTGATACACGTTAACGCTCTAGCCTGTACTAATACGGTAAGAAGCAAATAATTGATTTGGTTGGTAGTGTAGCTGTGTACACAAACAGATTTTTTAATTTGAATACCATTACAGGAATTCTAAACGTTAACTTAATCCCTTTAAAGGCATTAACTCGCGGCAATAAACGCCTCAATTCCGCCAAAATGCCGTGAAAGAACAACATTCGCCATAATGTGGCCATAAATCCAACGATTCACGTGTTTGACTTTCGAATAAAGAGAGTTTTAAATGCAAATTGAAATGGCACAGCGGCCACGTATAGTGGTGTCTCCTGCTGATATACACCAACACCTTAAACTGAACTGGATGCCATAGTAGGGACGTAGGATTCGTAGGTCAAATAGGACTGGTCAAACCTTTGTCCAACGGTATCCAATGGAAGTCTTAAAGGTCGTATTTATTCCGGGAGCTTATTTCAGTTCTGCTTGTAGGCGTAAAAATAACGAAGCTGGTACTACATATTTTTCTGAAATCCTTCGATTAATAGAAAGTCGGCTAAGTAAATGCCCACGATTCACCAAGCTTATTTAACCCAGCGCGACAGGGGTTGAGCCCACTGCCGTTATAGGATTCACACACCTTATGGTATGCGGATTTCATCACAATTTTATCCTTCAACGTATAAGCATTGCGTAGCGTACCTAAATAGGTTGTGAAAAAGAGACCCATAGTCCCAGTACAGCCGGTCTCAAATCCACAACCTCTCAATTTCAAGCCGGAGCACCATTGGGCCAATGACGTTATTTACAAATGCTCGAACAAACCTATATTATGTCTCCTCAGTCGGAGTATGATATAATACCGACCAATAAAACGAGCTGTTGAATTTACCAACAACTATTTTAAAATATAAAATCTTCATCGAAAATAAAACATCGGAATCACACTTGTCTGCAATTTATCTTTAAAAGTTTCCTTAGGAAAACATCGTAAAGCAAGAACGATCGCTCGTAGAGGAAAAATAGCGCACTCATAAAGTAAATCGTCCTGCAAACACCAATCAATAAAAGCCTGGAGTAGCCACTGCTGGCCATAAGTTTCCCGTCCTCGTAAGGTTCGGCTGAGTGATAGGTTATATACAGGGCGAAAGTGTTAAATGATCTCAAAATGGTCTCTACCCTACCCCACGAAACGGGCTGTTGAATTTATTAACAGCTATTTAAAAATATAAAATCTTCATCCTGTACGCATACTACGCCAACGATTTGGCGCGAAGCACCGTCTCTTCCTAATGCCCGTGTCAAAGTAGCAACACCTTAACTAGTCTGCTTCGTCAGGTGTTCCAGAGACAGAAACGTGCCTTACCACACGCGCGAGATTTTTTCTACTTGGTTCGGAAATCTTTATAAGTATTACCTACTACACCCGGGCAATAGAAAGAGATAGCGCTTCAAGACAAATCTACGCATGCTAAGGATACTCGTAAGGATTGACTGAATGATAAGTTATAGGCATACAGGGTGAAAGCGTAAACTCATCTCACTCTACGATTTCACAGTTTCATATTAGCTTCTGTAATTTTTAACCATAAACATTTTTAATTATATATCTTAGCAAACGCTCTACTGTAAGCGCTAATGGTATAACGTGTTTGAACAGTTGTTTTAATTTTAAATACACAAGCGTTCTAAAAGAAAAAATGAAATATTGATGGAAATACGAAATATTTATGTAGGAACTAGCTGTCCCGGCAAACATTTGTTTTGCCGTAATTAGTTACCCCGTGTATTGGAAGAAATACAACTGGTAGAAGTTTAAAAAATAGATAGTAGCCGATTCTCAGACCTACTGAAAACGCATATAAAATTTGGTAAAAATCGGTCAAGCCGTTTCGGAGGAGTATGGCAACGAAAACTGTGACACGAGAATTTTATATATTAGATTAACAATTCATTTACTGGAGTTGCTATTTTTCAGTTAAATTCTTCAAATGGTCCATAATTTTACAAAACTTAGGATTCACGTTAGAGTAAACCTAAATAAATGTACTAAAATTCACCCCTGAATATTAAATATTGCAAATTAGTGCTTGAAAGTTTCTGTGGAAGTATTTTAAATCAGGTTCAATTTCTATGAAATGCGTTTAAAGATAAACAACTGAATTAATTTGAAATAATATTACGGTGTGCTATTAAATTATGAAGATGATGTGAGCACAGGGTATCCTCTAGGGTCCATTACTTCGTAAATTTAATATTAATATAGTATTAATTTTTCATAATTTTACTATAGGCGATATTTCAAACCGAGCTATATAAGGTTTATGCTTTTTGAAACATTATAATTTTTGCACGGTATTGTCGTTCGCAGAGAAATCGCTCTGGGCTATATTGATAATTTAATACGAGTATAATGTAACTCGTAACTAATAATATAATATAATATCTATGTGTATATTTATCTATATGTATATAATGCATGTAAAAAAACCCCGAGCAATAGAAACGTTGTTGGAGTCGTCAATATGAACAACTTTTCTATGGCGACAATGCGGGAAAAATTACATTTTCCGAGGTAGAAAACTGTCTATTTTGTATGGAGGGTAAATGCATTTTTTTTTTCAATTCCCCCATTGTCACCATAGTAAACGTTGTTCATATTGATTGACTAGCCCAGCAATATTACTAAGACCATTGCTCGGGGTCCTTTTACACGCAGTATGTAAATTATAAAACGTCAGGAAACAAAGGACTCTGACCACTAGTCCAAGCCGTTTGCCAATACGAGTCGAGTGAACCGACAGATGGGTTACATCCTGTAAATTGTTCATAAGCCGTAGTTATCTGTATGTTACACGAATATCCGAATTATATACTCATACTTTCCATATTCGTCGTCATCAAACGAACCAATATTCGTGCCCCCAAATGACCTGTGGAAATGAATTCGGTATTCAACCCTGAAACGACGACACGAAACGCAACTGTCACGCTACCACTCCTCAACCCTATCCAGTGTTACCTGATCCAACTCTTCATAGTTGACTGTATGTAGAACAAGCTCATCTGACGTAGCTCGTCAAGAACCCGTGATTCGATGCCGTGAGAACATTTAGGAAGTGTTATTTGTGATGTCATTTTGCCGCTTCTATTCGCTAAAAGCTGTGATTTGCTTTTAGCTTCTATTGGAGTGTTTTTGCGGGGGAATGTGTCTGGGAAACTTCAAGGGTTATAAAGCGATTGACTGTATGACCGTATGATCTTGCGGTGTTAACACCTGCTTCATAAGGGTTGAGTCGTTCTTGAGGACATTTCATTAACATCGTAACAAAATCGTTCAAGATTCGTATGACAAGACGAGACACAACGATGCAGCAACATACCTTCGGTTTTTGTGTCAACCAGCCTGGTTGACACAAAAACGTATAAGTGTATTTTCGTATTGGTGGCAACTTTAATGTTTGAAGACTTTTGTATATATAAAATAAAGTCGTGTTAGTTACACTATTTATAACTCAAGAACGGCTAAACCGATTTGGTTGAAAATTGGTGGGGAGGTAGCTTAGAACCGGGAGACGGACATAGGATAATTTTTACCCCGATCCTGTTGGTCGCGACGCTAGAGGGCGTTATAGTTTGTATGAAGAACTGAAATTACGCGAATGTAATCGCAGGGCGTCCACTAGTAAAACATAAAATGAAGGGATAAATCTTTACATAATGAGATTTATTTATGTTGGTCAAGCCAGATAGTTTTAAACTTTCTCAGAACAAGGCCATTCAGTGCCTAAGAAATGTTTATGAAATTATTTCTTAAAATTATGAGATCAATTGGCATTTCCCCCCAAATAATCAAGGAGGCCCTCGTCCAGCAGTGGTGTCATGTGGCTGATGACGATGAGATCAATAGACAAACTTCTTATGGCTCATTCTAAGTCTCTGAGTGCATCCATCAATAAATCGTCTCTTTTATTTTTATTTATCTTTTAGAGCCGAATACATGCAGCGCTTTATATCAAACGGCCCTCGCAAACCGTTCAGACTTCGAATGCAACGGCCAATAAAAAAGTAAATTAATAATTCTCCCAGGTGTGCTGTGGAATAGGTTATTCATTCTTTATTTGAACATAAACTGGATTCGATCGGTGATTTATGTGAGCAATAATTTGGCCGGAAGAAAGTTTACTGGCATTCTCAATTTATGCCCAGATTGCACATTGCCGATTTCAAGCTGGGTTTTCGGAACTTCTAACTACTCATTTCTACTAGAAGATTCTAACTTCTACTAGAAGCGTCCCCAGGTAGAGATTTTGGGAACGCTATATTACTGTAGTGTAGTGTACTAGCTACTGTAGTAGCAGATAGGATTTTTAAGACGAAATAAACAAATACAAATATGCTTCTAATAACTTTGGAATTCTACCAGCTGAAATCTACCTAAAGACACCTTCCAAAGTCTTTGGGTAGATTTCAGCTCAACCTATCAGATGAGACGTTATATTGTTTGTCCTGGGTGACATGAACATTGAACACCAAGATGGGCTCTGAGTCTAGCAAGCATAAAAAAAATTTTTGGCATTGAAACATTATTTCAGCTCAGATGTCTTATCAAAGAACGTTTATCTTACTCTAAGTGTTCCAGAACTATGGAATAAAAGTTTTAATGTGGCTCTTATGATCGTAAATTAGCGTTGAGAAGGATTAACGGTGGAAGAGTTACGAAGGGAATTTATAAAGGGAATATATATAGGAAAAATACGCACACGAATACGAGAAACGCAGTTTGTGGAGTTCAATTGTCCCTATAAATCTATTGAAGGGACCGGCATGACGTCATAATATATGTACCTACTATTGAACGTCCCGTGTTTTTATTGCTGACAAATATATGAGACATGCGTTAAATGTATGAGACAATTAATTGTGTGTACCAGATCTTTATTTGTTTACAGCAGTCTACTTAATGGAACACTTTTCCTAAAGAAACTAACACAGATACCAAACAAGCATTAGCTACAGCTATCATCATCATCAGCCCATACTTGCCCACTGCTGGATAGGCCTCTCCAATTGCACGCCACTGTGATCTGTTTTCGGTTCTCGCATCCAGCTTCTGCCAGCCATCTTGCGTATATCATCAGTCCACCTTGACTGAGGGCGTCCTACACTCCGTTTGCCCAGACGCGGTCTCCACTCAAGAACTCGTTTGCCCCAACGGTCATCGGTTCTACGGCTAATATGGCCGGCCCACCGCCACTTCAGGTTGCTAAAACGATGAGCTATGTCGATGACTTTGGTTCTCTGTCGGATCACCTTATTTCTGATTCGATCATTCAGAGAAACGCCGAGCATAGCCCTTTCCATAGCACGCTGTGCGACTTTGAGCTCGTGAGCCAGCCGTGCCGACAGTGTGTGCCACGTCTCAGCTCCGTATGTCATTACAGGTAGGACACGCTGATTGAAGACTTTTGTCTTTAGGCACTGTGAGATCACATTGCTACTGCTAAGCGATGATAAATTAGTGTTATATTCGTTGGGATCACAGAATAAAGCTTTTACAAATTCACAAAGCGCAGTATAATCTACAATTCAACGAAAACCTTATTTATTCATCGTTAATCGGGCAACAAAAAGGTTAGAAGCTACTCATGAAGCCAATTAGAACAATATTACGGTTTTTGACGAATAGCCCTACATACTTGTGGGTTTCTTCCCTTGTATATCCTAATGTTAGACAGAGACAGGAGGTGTGAGTGAGCGGAACGCACTGAGATCAAGAGCCGCACTAATTGGGTGGCAAAGCAAATGTTTACCTAAAAAGGGGCGTAGAGCTCAAAATGCCGGCTTTTTAACTTTTCAATTACTTTAATTAAGACCTTATTCGGAGCAGCTGAGCTCGGACTTGTGTTTCGGCAAATAAATCGACGTTTTATTCTAAAATAAAATGTTGCTTTGGAAGCGTGATGGCAAAATGGTATTTTTTTAAGAAAACGAAGCTTTAGTTAGTGAAGAAATTATGGAAATAGGTTAAGCAATCTTTGAAATTAAGGATTACAACCAAAAACAAAATTCTCTTATTGTAATTTATCAAATACAAGGTTTAGATATAGTTACTTAAAAGACTTTTTGAGGTGAGACTAATGCATGTAATAAATAAGGAAGGAGAGTCAATATGTTCTATAGAGCAACGGCCATTACGTTAATCTTCAATAAAAACCCATAACAATTTATACCGTGATTTGTCGCCTTCCATCCATAAAATGTTCCATACGTCAGAAGGTGATAGAAACAGAAATTAACTTTTGCTTGGCAAGACACTGCAAGTTACCCAGTACAATATACGGCACGCTTGCTTTAAGCCCCAATTTTCAAGCCACATAATTATACATATGAATCGTACTAATATTATAAGCGAGAAAGTTTGGATGGATGTTTCCTACTTTTTCACGCAAAAAGTACTGAAGGGATTTCGATGAAACTTTAGAGTAATATAGCTTATACCACGTAACAACGCATGGCATATATTTTAACCTAAATTTCCCAAGGGAATGGGGCAAGATGCCAGCAACACCGTCGGGGTACATCTTGTGTTACATTGAAGCATCACATATCTAAAGGATCCATCTGTATAGTGATTATCGACGTGAGTCAATTAAACAAAGTCGCCTTCTGTCTATATGTATGCGTACATCTTTAAAAATACGCAACGGATTTTCATACAGTTTTCTTTAATAGATAGAGTGATTTTTGAGGAAGGTTTATATATATGATACATGCATAGAATAGCAGGGAAACAATGTTAATAATGCGTATTTTCAATACAATGTTTGCCGGGTCAACTAGTTCATTTTTATATATAAACTAGTAACGTAGTAGCAAAATAACATTTCATATTCGTAGTATTGTAGAAAACATGTCATAAATTGTCGTGGGTATTTCCGTGCTTGATGCAATCGGAAGTGCGGAAACATGGCGGCAAGTCGGTATTTCGTATTCGTAGCCATGACTGAATTATACTAAATACATATCGTATGCCTTTTGTGTACAGTTAGTGACTGCATAGAGCATACTGTATGTATTTAGTATAATTGTATGTGTGTATTACACAATCACGTTTTGAATGAAACAAAAACCCTCTTAGCAATAATCGCGTTGTCACTTATACAACGGTTATTACAGGTCTACTTGAACTGGTTATTCCGTATTTGACATACAACTGACAAATTAAGTTGAGTTTTGTGTATCTTCCAAATAGCAATTCCGCCATTATTAGTATGGGCCATACAGTATCATCTCGCCGCACGTGTCAACAGATAAATAGGAAGATATTAAAACAAATAATTTAAAGAAAACAAAATCAATGTTGCAATGAAAGGGCAGCTGGCTCAGCATGTTGCCGCGGCTTGCGCCTCGTCGTTGATTTTCATCCAGAACCCGGTGTGATGCACGATTAGTCCATCATAGAACACAATTACTCAATGGAATTAATACATTTCTATCATTACATAGAATAAAACAAAGTCACCTCGCGCTGTCTGTCAGTGAATTTGATGCAGTTTCTGAAGTAGTTATTCTTGACGAAGTTTTATAGGTATAATACACGCATATAATAGCAGAGAAACACTGTTAATAATGTACGTATATATTGACAAAACAATGTTTACCGGGCCAGCTTATACTTCAGCTCGGTCTATACTACTATACTGCAGCTTCGGTCAGCTTATAATAAAATGCTTTATAGATAGAAGTTATGACGTGAAAGTTAGAAGTGAAGTCAATGTGCAGTAGTTGGTAACAAAGTGACGGGTTAGAATGAAGAGCCCTTCTGCTGTTCCAAAAGGAAACCTTTAAACTTACGCTTAAAAGTGATGGACTTCCTGCCTTACGATTCTTGTGTCTGCCTTCGACATTTTGTGTCGGAGGCTAAGTGATTATGTCACAGAGCATACAATTTGAAAGGTTAGGATAATTCTGATATTTATTTCCAGCAACTATATACCTTGAAAGAAAACATGAGCTCGCTTAGAAATGTATATGAATACTGTAACTATAACAAAACTAACATAATTATTATATCACTATTCCTAATCCCGCAAAACTACTCAAAATGCTTTTTCGTGCATTACACGCACCGTTCACCCGCCCGCCCACAACCAAGCACATACGGAAAATGCAATGCGATGAATGTACACATTCCGCGCAATACATACACGAGGCAGCCTCACCCAGGGACATCACTTTATCCAGTGTGTCAAAATGTCCTGCTAATATTTAGGTGCGCAAGAAAAACAACATGAAAATAATAAATTGAAAAAGAGTCATCACTGACTCATCAAATCCCAAACCCTTGCACAAGGTTTTGGGATGGACGTGAAAATTTTGCACAGAGGTTCCTTTTATGATGTGGAGAGGCCTAAGTCCAGCAGTGGACAAATATGGGTTGATGATGATGACGTGATTTTACAAAATTCATGTGGGTTTACGGTATAAGTGGGTTTGTTTGATGTGTTACGCTTGTACGCGTAAATTATTGAACTGATCATCGTGTACACAATACACTTGGTGAACCGTGCATATTCACTTAGTCAGTGCCACTGCCTACCTCGCTTTGGCACCAAAAGGCGTGAAATGTGTAAGTAAGTGAACATCGTTTAAGCATACACGTTTGCTCTATGTGACAATACAGGCTAATACATTCAAAAAAGGGCAAAAAATAAATATGTTCATCGATGTATATCTATACTAATAATAAATCTGTAAGGGTCGGTCATGGAGTAAGTTAGTTTGTTTTCAGGGATATTGTGTTTATAGGCTCAATATATGATACTAAAACTAATTTCACGATTTTTAGAATTTTTTTCTGTATGTGTGTATGTATGTATGTATGTATGTATGTATGTTCCTCCATAACTCTTAAACCCATTATCCTAATTTGATGAAATTTGGTATAAAAACATATAGACATCTGGGACACAGGATAGGCTATTTAAATTCTAGCTCCAGTTATGATAAGACGTGGGCCCCATACAAACCTAATTTATTTTTTCGAGTATCTGCCTGTTTAGCTGCTTATTATGTTGAATGAGGTGATTTTATTCAGATTTTGTTTACACTATTATAATCACATACATCTAAAAGAAGAGTATGCCAAAAATCATCGCTAGAAGTAGTAAAATGACGGAGTACTGATCAAACTCTGATCGCATTTTCGCCTGGCGCGCGGCGCGTGCGAGTTAATGACGCGGGGCGCGGGGAGCGAGTGTATATAAATACGGACCAGAGCAAACTCAACCTTTTTTTTTTATCGTGGGGATATCCGTCCTGGATACCCCACCGCTAACGGGGACAGCGGCGGGGTTATCTGGGACTGGCACCCACTAAAACCCCACGGTGACCATTCTCCCGCGTTATTGCCGGGGCCCCTGGAACAGCCTTAGCCACTACGTCCAAGGGTGGCCCCAGCCGCGCTAGGCCCTCGCGGACCGTCACCGGAATGGGGGCGATCTACGCACCTCCAGCGCACGATGTCGTACGGCGGTAACAGGGTCACCACGCTACCGGCGCCGTCGCCACTCAGGGGCCGTGAATGGCGCGCGAGTCCCCGCCCGCGTGCCACAACCCCTACGCCCTTTCAGTCGCCTTTTACGACAGGCAAGGGAAAACCTCAACTTATGTACTGGTGTTATTGCGAATATTAGGCAATACTTAATCGAAGTAGGACACGCAGTGTAGTTCCCCATGTAGGTACCTAGGTACTTAGGTATTTTGCCTTACTGCCGGGACGGGAACGTTTTCTAGGGTCTTATTTTATTTAAGTTTTTCTTTCCATTACCGGATAGTAGGTACCTATGTACTGGAATGGTTTTTTATTTGAATTGAGTTGATAACTTTGTGTGTGAGCTGATCGCCCAAGTTTATCCTGACATAGAAAATCTGTCTAGCAAGGAAAGCTCTTGGCTCTGCAAAGAGCCATTCTCACCCCAAAAAATGACGGTTTTGAGACCTTTTTATTATGCTTTTATAAATGTCACCGAAAAGACAGATTTTTTCAAAGTTCAATGGTCTTTATTTCATAACAATCTGTTAATGAACAAAAAAGTTATCTACATTTTGAAACTTTAAACGGCTCTCCTGCACATTTACGTTTTTGTCGCTTATACCCTATTTACCCCGAACCGTCGATATTTACATTTGATATTCAGTAATGGATTTGTATGGGCTGATTCAGCAATCACGCACCAAAAGGTGTTTTTTCTTCCTATCCTTCTCCGATTACTTACTGAATGAGTGAAATAGAGTAACAAAATAGCAGGTTGTCGAGTACATTCTACATCCAACGAACTGTAACTTTATAGCTCATTCAGCACTTGAAGGTTTGGTCATTCACTAGAAAGTTCCCAAGTCGCCAAGTCTAAATACTTTGCTCAACATACTTAGGTACTTGAGTTGCAATTGGAGCACGACTTGCGCGGTACTAATCTGTGTTTGCCCCGAAACTTAGCAACTGAGCATCTGTTACTTGATAATATAAACTCAAGAACTGTTCTAACATCATTCGAATTTTGCCAAAAACTTTGCAGACACTTCATAATGGAACGCGAACCTCTTCTTATACAAGGCACCAGTTGAATATTTGTTTGAATCCTAAATGTTTGAAGGGTTTTACGATACTTTTAGCAGAGCACGTTTTTTTTCTGAAATTACCGTTCTACATATTGCATTTTAAAACACCAATTAGTAAAATTTTCTACAAATGTGACGTCATGACGATGACGACGATGTTGCAAAATAGTGGATACTATCTACATCGGTCCGAATAAAAAAATATTCAAATTAGTTTCTTTTAATGGGGCATTTAGCAATTTTCTCAAAAGATGGCGTTACGATGTTCTGTGTCAATCAAACCCTCTTCGACCGAAATGAACATTTTAATGAAATTCATTAAAATTTAAAGAAATATCCTGTCGTCTTTAGCTGTAAACGTCTGATTTTAACAATCGTCATAGAAATTAACAGTGACCTTGTAACCTTACCATTGTCTCATCAGTGTATATATTATGTAATAAAAAAATAAAGTGTATATAGTGTGCAATAAAGTGTTCATTCATTCATTCATTCCTACTAGAAAAATAATTGTATAACAAAATTTCAAATTAAATGTCATTAACAAAATGTATTATCATCAAAAATATCATTTATATTGTAGCTGTAGCTTTTGATAATTCTCAATGTTATCTTAAATAAATTTGGGTCTTTCAGAGTGCTTATGTCTCTAGGAAGTTTATTATAAATTTTACGGGACATGCCAAAGATGTGTACATGCCCAATTACACGTTGACTTACATTCGGGTATTGTCGGTTTGACCTACATATATAGGATTCTTTTCTGTCTCTACCCCCTACTAACGTACTGATAAACATTGCTGTACCGAGTTGATACAACTTACAGGCGATCTAAGCTGCATTCGGGTTGTGAACATTTAGATAGGAACATACCAGTGGCGTGCACACCATATAGGCAAAAAGACACTGCCTACCTTAGTATTGCAGCTTCCCGACCTAATAATAGAGTTATTGCTAGATCTTTTTTTGTTGTACTCATGACAGAGGCTAACATGTTTTGTGGGTGAGTAGATAGGTTACCTATATATAAAGACAAGTTACATATACATAGGTGTCAATCCTTGGGGATCACTGCCTACCTTGTCGTAAAAGCCAGTGCACGCCACTGGAACATACCCACATAAATAGGCATAACATCAAGACTAAAGCATCACTAAATGTAAGGAACCCGCTATCTTTTAGCTAGGATTCCTGATAATCGGTCCATATAGCTTGTCAAAAGTGAAAAAATATTTAACACATCTAAACAATTCTTGTTTAGTATACACAACGAATTTCACACCAGTAAAATTTCACTCACAAAAACTTCGACTACACCGACTAACTATAATTAAGTTGTCTAGAAATTTTGAAAACGTTGGTGAGTGGACCGAAGTTTGCATTTATAGCTGTTCCGCGGGCATGGACAAACTTTACCAACACTTTTATCAAAACCTGTCTTCTCTACATACAATTATGCGGGAAACTATGTATTTTGTTTATTTTATTTTTCACTAATATAGATTGTAGATGTTCACGTAAAGTAATTACAGATTTTGTTTTTAAATATTATGTAGGTACTAGTAGGAATATTCCCGTGGGAATTTCGGGAATATAAGTATCATAACAATATCCATCTTAACACTTGTCACTTGTCAGACTAAAAGTGACCTAAGAAGCATAATTTCTCTAAATATTATCTTCTCCATTGTCAACATGGTGTAATTATACAGGCTGACTTTGGGTTCATGATCCGGACCAACATTTTCTACCTCAAAAAATTAAAGCGATTCCAACAATAGTTATTTTTGTGACAACAAAATTTATAGTCACACAAACATTTGTAACGAAAAAAAATTCATTTGTTCGGTAAAAGAAGTATACCATTAAAATCGCTATCATTTACTGAATAAGAAAAAATATGTTCGGGTCATGACCCCGAAGTCATCTTGTATAGTTATTATATGGATAATAAACTGGAGTAGGTTTTGTTTTGTTGTCGCCCAAGGAAGTTAATTATGAACTTCCACCAACTAAAACCCCTTCGGTGGCCGTCAGCGGTCGGATATCGTGTGACTCCGAGATTTCCAAAGAACGCACCGGTGCCACCCTCGCATTGTGTTCTCAGACTCACGTGGGACAAAGCCATCCCACCTTCTTGTACTCTTCGGTGACCAAACCTCGCTACCGACCCTCGACAGGAGGCCGTTCTCCAGGCAGGATCGCAATGCTCATGCGATGAAGGAAAAATTTGTGATGAAATGCGGATATCACAAGGTCACTTTGCATTAAATACGCTTGATGAACCTTGAGAATTTGCTTGCAAGCCTCTGCCTACCCTGTTTTGAGATCAAACGGCGTGAAGTGTATTGATTGATATTGATGTAGATACTGACAACGTATTTGTCATATCGTAGACCTTTTACTTCACCCATATTAATCGTTTCTGACTACTCCTTGAAGGACATTTACGAGGTAATTGTATGAAAATAATTTGATAGATTGTAATCAATATTTTACCGCTCAGTTACCCGTTGTAGATGCTACGTGCATCTCTAAGCGTGACATAAGAACAACCCACCACAGCGCGAATTTATTGAATGTCTCACGTCTTGTCGTGCGTGCTAGGTTAAATTTAGTCCAGCCATAGCCTGGTAATGAAGAATCATGAAAACGGTAAAGCAGCACCTCTATTTATCTGTTCGGGAGTACACTAAGATCGCGCGTCGCCTTGTCTTTCTATTGCCCATGTCAGAGAAACTAAACCTATTATATTTGCTCGAAACAACATCCGCCAATAGCGTTCACTAGCGGGTTTCATCTACCAATGCAGAGATAGGAGCGGTATACTACAAGCGCGAGATTTTTTCTCCTGGCTCGAGCGAATATAATATGGCCCGTATTCTCAAGCGCGAATCAAACACAACTTATAAAAGTTGTATGCTATGATTGTATCTCATGCTAATGTCAAATGTGGAAAAGAGACAAATCCGCCTCAAAAATTACTTAAGTGTTTATGTTTCTTTCAGAATATGAGTCGAAAGGTAGTTAGGTAGGGTACTTAGGGTAAGGTAGGTAGGTTAAGTCCTGCTCTAGTAATATATGGTGCTTCTAGATAAATAGTACAGGTAATTTTGTTCATAACTGAATTATACTGTAAGTAAGTGTATGATTGCATAGGTATTTTTATAGCTATTGATACGACACTAGAAATCACAACCTCAGTATTATTCTGTTTCAGAATGACACCAGTTTTAGAACAAAATCTTAGTACAACAAATATATTTTGCAAAGTTGTAACTTAGCGATCGATTGACGAACCTCATTATAATAAGCTTTCTGTTAGGCTAATATGAAATTTACCGTCAATAGAAAATAATTCTCAGAACAAAATCAAACAATGTTTATGCTCGTAATTCCCTAAAGATTTGTAGTAGAATCTCTTACAACTTTAATGCCTACTAATGCCCAAAGCCTTGGGGTTTCCAAATCTATAAATATGGAAGCAATTACAGACTGATATTATTATATCGTAATTACTGGATTGTTATCGATTTTTTATAAGTAAGACGTAATTTTTCATCGTCATTCAGCGACTTTATCTCTAGAAAGTTTGTTTACTTGTTACAATATTAGTGCGTTAGGAATTTTTAATCAAAATAGCTGCTATTTGCTTTAATACACAAACACTATTCGAAACAAGACAAACGTTGCTCGCATTTCAACGTGGTTACTTGAATAATAATTGTTAGTTTCATGTAATTGGATACTACGTTGGATATGCAGCGTCCCTCGAATGAATCACATTCCCCGCATAGAAAATATGTAAACAAAATCGCCTTCGCTCCACACGGCCACGAAGTCCCAATACCGGACAGCAAGGTAGGAAAGTAATACATGCAGGCAAAGTTACCTTCGCAAGAGGACAGGACATTAAAAAAACGCTGGCTTTATTGTCTCTTGATCTTATAAAATATCATTTAACCTGAACTGGGTTCAGAAAAGGTAATTGTATGAATATTCTATAATATTAATATTCTATCTGTTTCTATTTCGCGTAAAGACAACACCCGCGTATAGCGTGCACTACTCTGCTGCAGAGATAGAAACAAGTAATTTCGTTTGAATGACTCTAAAGTATTTCTATTCTGACACGGGCAATAGAAAGAAATGGCGTTTCGAGACAAAGTCTACAGTGGCATACTAAGCGTGAGTAACCCCGACTCTACACCGTAGTGCAACCGATATGAATAAAAAAGAAAGAATAAAAATTGTTCCTTGACCCCTAATAACACTTACTAAAGAGATAGAACCGTGATATCGCTTGAGTGACTCTACAACAATTGCTACTTTGAGACGGGCAATATAAAGAGATGGCGTATCGAGACAAAGTCTACAGTGGCATACTAAGCGTGAGTGACCACAACTCTACAC
This sequence comes from Conopomorpha cramerella, assembly GCA_012932125.1. Classification (NCBI taxonomy): domain Eukaryota; kingdom Metazoa; phylum Arthropoda; class Insecta; order Lepidoptera; family Gracillariidae; genus Conopomorpha; species Conopomorpha cramerella. Next base: position 22,469 of record SJJU01001087.1, read on the forward strand.
CTTAGTGCAACCGGTATGAATAAAAAAGAAAGAATAGGTAATAATTTTATTGTTCCCTGATCCCAAATAACACTTACCAAGCATTATAAAGGTGGCGGTAAACCTGACCGAGATTCAGATATCCTCACCACTCGCCCAAATTAGGCGCCGTTAGCCTCTAGCGTAATTCCCGATTTGCCTGCACACACATTTACACAGCCATTATACAGTATTAATCCATTCGTTCACCCATGTGTAACTGCGGGCCAATTCAGTTGTGGGTATGTATATATGACGTGAAATAATTGTACCTTAACTACATAATGTACATGCGAGGTGCACTGGAGTTTGCTCGCTAGGCCGACTGACCCGCAATCACTGTTTACAGGTTAAGAGTTAGCTTGGACAAGGTGATCTTCACGTTTTGGATTGAGTTTAAACTTACTCTATTGCGCGTTTTGTTCGACTGCATCCTTGAAAGGCTACATGACGTCCACTGCTGGACGAGAGCTGAGGGATGATTTCCACAATAAATAAGCGAAGATGCCAATAATCGCAACGCTTGACAGGCGGTTTGGCGATCGCAGTGATGTTGTGGTTAATTCACAAAGGTTCCTGGAAACCTCTGGAGAGTTCCCTCGTTCGCCCCGCCGCGTCCCCCACGACGGGAAAGTTGGGCTGGGGTGGTGAGACATGTATTTTGTTGGCCGTCACCACACGGCATGTGATTTAAAACGTGCGTATAGTAACTCTAACGAACATAATAAACTGAAATAGTTGCTAAGAAAGCGCGTCAGAAAGCAACAAAATTTGGCAATTTGCTAACTTTAAAATGATACATTTAACAAAATTCGGGTTGTCACGACTGTCCCGTAAATTAATTGTCAAAAATTAAGTCTCCATCTCACGAGCAATAAACTTCTCGTGAAACGTCGGTGTTTTGAGCGTGTATCTATAAATAGGAATATAATACGACATGAATGATTACCCTAAAATAAGGTATAATATTTTGCGGAAAGGAATGAGATGTTTTTATTTTTGGTGTCTCAGGAATTTTTCCTTCCTTCCTTTCTTTCAATATACGTTTTTTTTCCCGTTTTGTGTTAACTTTGACATTTACTAAACAATTTAATACTGAACGAGTTAAAATCCGAGTTTCAGCTGGCAAATCAAAAGGTAAAAATCATGTTATTTGGCTATATATGTACAGGATTTATGTGCTATAATATGTATTTACAATTCAATATTGTTCACCGGGTATATAGGCGCGAATATAACCAAAGACAAGCTCGAGCTTACCTTTGTTATTTTACTCGACGTTTCGACGAAGGTAAGCTCGAGCTTGTCTTTGGTTATATTCGCGCCTATATACCCGGTGAACAATATTGAGTTATGTATTTACAAGTAGTAATATTAGTAGTAAGTGCGCTTTGGCTCTACATTTTGAAGAATATAAATTAATTAATAAATTATTTGCCGTGTGGTGACGGCGAATAGAATACACCCCAGCCCAACTTTTCCCGTCATGGGGGTCGTAAGAGGCGACAGAGGGAGCTCTCCAGAGAATGGGCAGCAGCGCTCTCTGTGAGTTAACACGATCACTGCGATACGGGATACATCGATCCCGCCGCGTACTTCCCCTGGTTGCGGCAGCAAAAAGAGCGAGATTTCCTATTTTGCGAAGGCCATATCTTGACTATTACTATGCGTAGATAAGAGATGAATAGTGTTTTGGATTCGTCTTCGTATTACCGATTTATTTATGTAGGTATTTTATTACGGGATGTTTTGATACCGTACCGCACTGTATTGAAAAACTATTAACATAGTGCGGCGCGGGATCAAACTACCCCGTGCACCCGACCCCGCACTTCGACCCCGCCCGCACAGGTTCGTGCGCGCCTACGCAGTCAGTGATGCGCACTCGATCGATAAAGTCGTATTCTTCGAGTCGCGTTCCGAAAGTTATATAGTGAAACTTGTGATAATCAAAAGTGTGCCGAATCAATTCTGCGAATATTAAAAGTGCCTTTTAATCATGATGCGAAAAAGGAGATGTCTATGCGATGTGGAGATAAATAGCGGGATGCCTGTCCCCCAGAGAGGTAGGCATAAAAAACATATACACCGCCACTTGCTACGGACTTGACACACTCTAATGCTTCGTCTACATTTTTCAGTCTTTCATACAGCCATGTCGATTTTTGGTGCTTTTATTCTGGCTTATTTTACGACTTCACTGATTTGGTCGCTGAATGTGTGGCGAGGTTTATCTTCAATCTATCACCTTATATTTCCAAACGCACACTCTCATTTAACTTATCTTGTACAATTCTCTTGCAAAAAGTTTCTTATGAGATTATCCAACCACTGAATAATTTGCTTGATTAATGTGTCTTGGCGGCCATTTTAAGTACTTACTAGTATACTGTGTTTGCCCAACTATTTTCTATAGCGATTAGGAAATAAGTCATGACATTTCCTCATTGCAATATATTAATATATTTTTTTATTTTTTGAAATTCAAGCACCGGATACAGCATCGGGTCAATCTGTGAAACATACTTTACAAAAGAGCTCCGGTAGTGCAAAGAGGAAGAAATGCGTCGAGTGCTACAAAAAACATAGGCTCACCATGTCAAGCCGTGATGCCACTAATCACGCAAAAAAAAAATTGTCTTTTTGTCTGCAGTGTGCTAAGCCCATTTGTGCAAAGTGTTTTATAGAAACTCATTAAGAAATAAAAGTAAAAAATCTATCGATTTCTTATCGTCTTTGTCATTTCCCATCACTAGTTGAACCTAATTTTGTACTGCTGTTCGGTGCGATACAGGGCGAAAAGACCCCTTAAAGTTTTTCTCAAATTTTACCCTTCCTAATAATGGTAATCCCGGGCGAAGCCAGATTTGCAAGTGTCATTTCTTTAGCTATCTACTGATATATATTTCATCTATTTTTTCTTTGTTTTCGTCAAAATATGAACAGGTAACGTAGCAGGGGTAGAACGGGGTCATATGATCCCGTCCCGCAGTCTACCGGTAAACTATTAAGGGGTCGCATAGTCCCGTAACGCACCTGAGTGAAACAGGTCTATCGGACTCTCGCAGTGAAGGTGTTAAACCACAACAACACCACTGCGATCGTCAACCCGCCTGCCAAGCGTGGCGATTACTGGCATTTCACTCCAAATGACGGATCTCATTGGGGGAGGCCCTCGTCCAGCAGCAGTGGACGTTATGTGGCTGATGATGAATAAATTATTTATGTTCGCAGGCACGGACGACAGTGAAATGAAAATAACGAAATCAGCAATGCACATCTTTTGCCGCTAAGATTCCAGAGCGATGTAGCCACCAGAGTGCAGTAGACTTATTATAGGCTCCTGGTTTGTTGCAGCCTAGGACGCTGTGCGGCTATGGAACGCTCTTGACCTCGCCACAGCACAGAACAGCGGCATTTCCTACGCTCCAGTGCTGAAATTCTACGTTATGCCAACTGTGGACTCGCTCCCGTCCAGTGCTTGTCATTCAAAAGCTGTACTGACGCGAGTAATTGGATGTCATACATATCAAAACTTCTTTTGCATTACAGAGACTGGCTGACAAAATAACTTATATCATAATATACCTATCTGTATGATATCTTTTGGTAAATACCTTATCATCGCCTAGCCGTTATGGCTATTATATAGAACTTGTTTAAGGCTTTTTAGAAATTAATATAAGGACGCATAATCCTTACACTTATATTTATATTGACGGTTGACTCCGCACATTCGGTGCAGCTTATTAATCTCTGCGAAAGCTTCTGTTTGTTTCGCTCTCATAACGGCCTCCTTTACCGCTAGGCCTTATGATTATACCTAGATATCGTTATGGTTCCTGCTATGTGTGATTAAAGTTATTTATTTAATACTTTATTACACCAAAAGTACAATGTGTGTTAAGTACACATACTAAAGTATTATCTTGCAGTTAACCTCATCACATGGGAGAACGTCGGCGTGGGTTATTAAAACAAAACATGTATGTAAATATAAAATAAACCTAAGTAAGTACAAAAACAAATACAATTGACATAAACTTATTACTAGGTATGTGAAGAAAAATAATAGTTTTTTTATTTTGTAAGCTTTTCAAATCGAAAAGCTTGGCACTCTACCCTCCAATCACTAGTAAATGGATACCGAATAGCTTTAGATGTAGTCGAATGGAACAGTTATACTTTCAGGAGGGAAACAATAGAATACCATCCAGCAGCTTCGGTCGGACGATGCAGCGGAGCTAAGCCACAATGGCCCCGGTTAAAGTGCTCATAATTATTTGAATTGCAACGTCCGGCTTCTACAAAGCAGTGCATAACTCCTCGTTTTAAGGGATTGTTTTTAACGTGACTTTGGTAAAGCCTTATTCTAAATATTATACTGATTGTAGAGATACCGGCCGTGTGGTGACGGCGCATAGAATACATGTGTCACCACCCCAGCCCAACTTTTCCCGTCATGGGATTCGTAAAAGGCGACCGAGGAAACTCTCCAGAGGACGGGTAGCAGCGCTCCCTATGAGTTAAATCACAACACCACTGAGGTCGCCAACCCGCCTGTCAAGCGTGGCGATTATTGGCATTTCCCCCCAAATGAACATGGAAATCATTGGCGGAAGCCCTTTTCCAACAGAATACGTCATGTGGTGATGATTATGTAGATATACTTGTTATACCTGACTCCTGGTCATGCCTGACTTTATGTTTTTTTTGTTCTAAAAAGGAACTACTATATTCATTTTCTGTTTATTTAAACGGCTACTGAATCTTCAACGTCACAGTACTGGAGGTGTACCCACTTTTGCATCTTCAATATTTCGAACAACATATGTTTTCGAATTGGTTATAAATTTAACTAGTGGATGCTTCGCGATTTCTTTCTCGCAGTTTCAGTATTAAAAATAATTGAAAAATACAATCGCCAAGTTTTAGAAACATAACTCCAAAATTAACGTTTTTCTCATATAAAATTCTGCCTTCCTTTTTACCCCGTTAGGGGATGAATTTTGAAATATACTTTCTTATCTCACGTAAACTTCGTAAAAAGAACCCCTCCGCAAAATGTCTGCTTTCTAGGGTCAAGAGTTTGATGAGTCAATGATGAATTAATCAGTCAGGACTTTGAGTATATTTATAACTGAAAACCAAACTAATCCAAAATGGCGTAAGCTGGCTTTATTTTAGTTCTGATCTGTTAAATACATCAGCAAACAAATTACCGCCACTATCAACGTAAATCAGCGCAAGCCATTATAATAATTAAATTACTGCCAAAAACTTCATCCGAACAGTAAACAATATATGGTACGAAAATTATAAGTGTCTGACTGGGGCTCAACGTCAATATATCAAATGGCTGACATTTCACGCAGTTTGCATTTTCATTATGCGGTGGCGCTAGTGATGTCCGCCCGCGTGATTGGTGCAATCAACGCGCGTCGAGTTCGAAAATCGCGTGTGATTGGCTAATAAACTGTGAAATGAAAGAGTAAGATTCAAATATCTACGAGGAGACAACCAATTAACGTTTCCATGAGTTTCGCGCGAAGACTACGACTAAGCTTAGGAAATATATCGCTTTATAATTTATATCTAATAACTAAGTAAGTCGAATACTAATTGCACTGCCAGTAATAATTATCGCATGTTATTTGATGCTTTCCGTAATGGCTTCACTTCAGGTAGCATTAAAGTCACTGTACAAGAAGCTATGCGCGCCGTTTTAACAACAATCAGCACAAATTATTCCAGACACAATACTAAACAGTTAATAGCAAATAGCTCATGGCAGGGACCTATTACCGAGCTATTTCGTGCAAATAACAAGTTGTGAAATGCGGGAATGAAAATTTGCTGAACAAAGTGAGTTGCCCAAAAGTTTGTTGGGCGATTTAAACATTCAGGGGATCCAGGTTTACTGTTTTTATTTGCTTCAAGTGTTGTGGTTGCATTTGTTATGCATTTACTTATTTTTAGGTGAAACATCGTGAGGTAATCTGGAAAACAGAAATGATGAAATTTTTGTTACACTATAAATTGAATTTGCTTTTTTCCACTCATGATTATGATTGCCTACATTATTTTCTTCCTGGCCCCGTACCATGAGATTTTATAATAATATTATTCTCGCCGTGTGACAGGGATAACGCTAGATTAATGGCATAGCACTGTCTCTGTCATACAGCATAAACAATATTACTTTAAGGCCTCACGGTAAGGGGCCTGTACCTATTTGAAAATAAAATCGAAAACAACTTACCAGCTATTGCACGGAAATAGAAGCTATAACTGACAGAATTCGAGAACGGATCGGAGACATGGAACGATTTTATAAAATTTCAAGTGTTTCGATATTTTTGTGTATATTCGCTAAGAATATGTTCCCTTATTGTGTTCTCATGCCTTGTCATGAAGAGAGGGTTTAATACTCGTTTGGACAGCATAATCCACCCCCTATCACGTTGGGTTAAATGCGCTTGGTGAACCGTGAGTTCGGGGGATTCTGGTAGCAAGTGCATCTGCCTACCCCGCTTTGGAATTAAAAGAAGTAAAGTATATTATTTGACGGCCGGCGTGGACTAATGGTAAGGGCCGGATCTGACTCGAGGTCTTGCTCGGGGTCCTTTTACACTTTGTATAAATATGATATCTTAGTTTGAGGTCAGGTGACTGAGTGTAAAAATGTCCCGGTATATTTATTTCTTTATTTCTATATTTTATTATGTTCACTATATCACTGCGTTTCTTGACTAAATGGTTAGAAAATATTGTTGTATTCTGTCATTAAACTGAGTAGAGTAGGCAAAAAACTATGAAATTAAGTAAACATAACCCATCACTAGCCCTCGAAACGTTTGTTTGTAACTATCTATGGTGCGGCCTAAATTAAGCTCATTTTGTGAACGCATTCATGCGCCGAGGACGGCCGATGATGGAACTTTCATGCAAATTTATCGAGGCACGCTGTATTAATAAGTTAAGTAGATACCTCTGCCTGAATCTGTAAGAATAACAGACGTGATTCCCATTTGTGCATTTACTCACTTGATATTTGATATTTATTCGTGAATCTCACAGTTATTTTTTAATGTTACCAACTGAAGAGTACATCACAATCCTTAAAATTAAAATCCATACGCTCAAAACCCCGAAATTAAAAATATAATATAACGCTTTCAACTCATAATATTTAAAACCGTTGTACGTAATCACGATTTTTAATCATCGAATGGTCAAAATCTGAATGATTTAAAAAAACCGAAAATCGAATCACTACCTAGCATTTGTATCAGTAGGACGCTGATTGAGTGCGAGACAGAAAAGATCTTTTGCTACAGTCTGACAAAAATCTTCGTTTTTAAGTTTTCACACAACATTTTAGGCAATATAGTTTTGTTTTGACAGACAATGCAAATCAGCATCGAGAGAAATATAGAAATGACAAGAAATTACATTTATTTATTTATTAATATCACATTAAATACACAGTTCTCACTAACGAAGATCCAAACATAGAAGACACTAAAATATTTTCCGTTATGGAATGAACATGCAGTTCCTGAAATTCGACAAAACCGCACATACGTCGTTTAAATAATAAATATTTACTGAATAATCTGTCAACACAAATATTTAACGAAGTCAATGCAAAATGGGAAACATTACGTTGCAGTACAGCTGGGTAAACTACACTGTTCCGACATAATTTGAACTTTGAGTAATACAAACTAAGGTTTATAATAATAAACTTTCGGATAATTCATCAATTCCTCTGCAGGAGTTCGTAGAATCGGGTTCACTATAATATGCTCACTATAATATAGTATGGATGAGATTTGTGGATATATTATGTCTCCTAGGTGACTTCAGAGGAGACTGTCACTTTACTGTCATGCTATTTTTATGCACTTCAAAGAGACAATTTTTTATTCCAGGTAAAAAAATACAGTACATAGAGGTACATTTTAATACTAAAAGGGTTAGGTAGACATTTCAGATATGCCCACGTTGCACCTATCGTATTTAACCCAACAAGGTCGATCGACCTACCACTAGTTCCGCCAATAGTTCCACATACCACAAGGTGTGTGGAACTATACTAACTGTTGTATCACCGCATTTTTTTTATCAATTGGGCGTTGCGTAGTCTCTGCGTACCACTCTATAAAGCTTCGAAAAAGCTGTATTAGCCCAGTCTCGCTTTTCTCGAACTCTCAACTTCACGATTGTAAGTCCAAGTATTTGTCGACTGGGCTACACAGACGCTCGAAGTTTGACTAGTATAGTTAATCCGTCACACCATACAGTTATGCTGTGTGACTTTACGTAAAATATTCAGAGCCACGTCGTAAAATAATGAGTTTTCATTATTGACCAACCGATATTCATGTACAGATTTAAAACTATTAAACCAGTATATTGTCACTATAGCAAACTATCCCGCCCTGTTTGTTTTATAATGAGGGCTCCCAAAAGTACGACCTCTCTCGTTGTAATGACGTGTTTCTTCTCATCACAGTCTCGCAGCCTCGTCAAGCTTTGCTCAACGATTTTCAACTAAGCACGTTTTTGCTAATATGACCCTTACGTAACTGTTGCACTAGTACAAGTATTTTTCACATCTACGCCGCTGTACGTAAGAAGTAGTTTCCCTTGAATGCGGTAGACTGTAGTAAGATGGGACGCTGACCCACAGCTGCTGTTGTCCGCGCGAACAATCCGCAGATGTCGACACTATTGTGCGACGAAAAGTCATAAACGTGGCCACATTACCACGCTCTCCCTTGTGGTGAAGACTCACTATCAAGATTGTGTGTACAAACGAAAACAAACACGAGGGAGGGGAAATTTCATCTTGTTACAGTTTCACATAGCTCCGTTTTAATAAAACTGAAATGTGGTGAACGTGTACCTATATTGGCAAACTGTGTTTATTTGTCCTATCTTAATTTATGTTGAAGCCATTGCGTTTCGGGAGAGGTTCGTTATCTTTAAATGTATGAGTTTATTTTGTCTTGTCTTATGTATCTACCACATCGATACTTTAAGCAACTAAAATAGCAGGTCCTATGGGGGAAGAACAGTATGAAACCGTTTGATGAAACTCATGTGAATGTCACTGGACATTAAGGTTCATGTTTTAGAAATTACTGAAGTTTATGTGAATAAATAACGTTCGTTCATACTCGTTTTGTTATTTTTTTATGATTAATTTTATTATATTATTTGGTTTTTGATTACCTGACGTATGAACCTGCCATTAAATTTCTATTAACCTTTCATGTCAGCAAAACAGGTAGCCTGGAAGAAACCGCTTTCAGCGATAAGGTCGCCTTTTGTAACCTTACCATTGTCTCATCAGTGTATATATATGTAATATCTTAGTGTGCAATAAAGTGTTCATTCATTCATTCATTAATTCGTTCATACAAACGTCAAATAACGCAGCGAAGATAGCGACTAAACTAACATGCACTAATAATAAAGATTACATAATCCTAACACGATTTTTTAATTATAAAAAAACTTTAATGTCCAAATATTTCCATAAAATAGAAACATTCAAATTAAACACATCAGGAAGTTTTATTTCATTAGACAAGACAATACATTTATTTTAATTATTGCAGTTTCGAAGCCAATACAGTGCAAACAAACAAAGCAAACTCTCCTAATAATACTAGTACATACAATAAGAGAGTAACTAATCACTTACCGAAAATGGCTGTGACTAAATGATAATAAATTTACGAAGGCGACGTATGTATGTCATGCCTGTAATTGTCACGTTTTCACATAATGAGAGACACGTACGGTATGATTTCGTACGTGAGTGTAATAGTTTTTTGACCCCTTGCGTGCGTCGCCCCCTAAGTATGGAGAAGGAGGTTGCTTTTGTTTGCCAGTTAAGAGCGTTGTATTCAGAAACAACTAGGTCGAGATCAGGTACCTACACTACATGCAAATAAATGTATGGTTTTTTTTAACCTAAAGTAAGTCCCGTATTTTGAAATAGTCAGCTGTAATCAGCTGTCAGTGTATGTTTGTAGTTCTGGCTCACTCGTTTATTAAACCAGCCCCCCTAGCAAAGCGCTCCAAGAAGGAAAGGACAAGACATAAGTCGCACGACGTGTGACTTAGCAGCCAATCATTGACGGGCCCGTTGGTGTAGTGGTCAGCATGTCTGCGTCTGCTCCGTAGGGCTGTGAGTTCGATTCCCACCGCTGACAGGTGCTTAGGTGATGAGCTTTTAAGCACTTGTTGGATGTGTATGGTTCAATGAAAAAAAATATATAAGTAAATATATCTCGTTGTCTGATTTCCATAATACAAGTGCTTTAGCTACTTAACATGGGATGAAGGCAATGTGTGTGTCGTTGTAAAATATTTATTATTTATTAATCACAGCGCGTATTTGTTCTATGTCGTCTCTCTCCTTGCTCCAGGAGAAGGATAGAAGTACAAAATAACAGGCTATCAAGTACACTGTAAAAGCTCACAAATTGTCCTTTTTTTTTGCTATAATACAAATCGCAATAACAAAGAAGCGTACTTTACACATCGCACCGACAGGCATTAGACGCTTTCTCTCAGCTGCCGACCTAAACATGTTATTATATCGAGATTTTTTAAAGGAAAGTGCATGACTATTATCTGATGGATAGTGAATCATAGGTATTTGCTTAGCATGTGTATGTGCCTACCGATGAATGTGTGAACTAGCTACACTATTATATATATTTAAATAAATTTTGTATCTCCTCCGTAATTACGCTTATTTAGACATTGTGAAAGACCCAGTTCTCTTAATACAGGTTATATTAACTTAAAAGGAGGACCTTTCACCCATGTCTGTAACCATCTTAAAAATAAAGTGAACTATTTTAACGAATATTAATTAACTGAAGGCTACCTAATCATATCCAAAACACAACACCATATAATCCAATGTTAATTGGAATAAAATGCTACGTAGAATTAAGTTCACCTCTTTACAATTATTTAGTGCAATATAGAGTAAAAAATAAAAGTCGGATAGATTTATAGGGCAAATGTCATGTTAAATTTTCATGTAGGTAATTGTGTAGTTTTCATGCTCAGATTTCGTTTGCAGTTTTCCATTCAAATTATAAAACCAATCGTGAGATAAAAAATGCAATACATTTTTTCGTGTTGATATTTTTCGTATTCATTTGATTTTTTTTTAGTCTGTTGCGTCGCATTTATCAAATTTGTAAGTATGAAAGATATTTAAACAGATATACAATATATTATTCTAGTAATTATGTACAGAGTCCATTTCAGAAGATTTCAATGACACCACAATAAAAAAGTCTCAAATTTTTTAAACACCTGCCTGATGCTAAGCAGCGATGTGGTCTACGATGGAGCACACTTCTTCATTCGGTTCCTATTTACCTGCGACTTGAAGACCTTCAGACTGTACTGCGCAGGAAACACAGACTCGGGCAAGTCATTCCACATCCTGGCGGTTCGCACTATGAAAGTAACTGTTAGGTTCGCGTAAATGGTAAATTCACCTGGTATGAAGAATATTGAAGAAGAAGAAGCACTCGAGAGCTGATGGACTTTTTAGGAGATGTTGAAAATTTTTGTTGTTTCGGGACATTGGCACCTGATGAAATTTACTCGGTAGATTTTTCTGTAAATACTGAAACAATGGACTTCAGCAAGGTAAGGAAAAACCTCTTCTATCCAACAACATCAAATAATCATCAAAATTGGTTCATCGACAAAGAAACATAAAACATACACGATTGAATTGAAAAGACTCTTTTTTTTTAAATTCGTACAACAATTGTCACGAAAGGAATAAAGGTTTCATTTATTACAATTAATCACCTCAAGAAACACCTTCTTCGTTATCTTTCATTTGAATGAAAATAGTTCACAGAGGCGGCAGAAATAAGTAGCTTTTTAATGAACTTAATCAAACAAATGCTTTGAACCCACTCCATCTACATTGGGGCGGCGGGCGTCGAACAAGGGAAATAAAAGTAAGGAGTGAAGATCGTTTGGCATCGAAAGGAAAGTCTTACTCTTCCACACGATTGTCTTTGAACTATAAAAAGTGTTTGAAAGTATTTTTTAGGACTATATAAAATTTAAAATCTTAAAATAGTAAGTACACTTTTAATCCCAAAGCGGGATAGGCCGCGGCACTTAAAACGTATTTAACCAAAATAAAAAAAATCTAAGTCAAAAAAGTGCTATTAGATACACATACACGTCGTGTATGATAGATAACAGGGGGTGCCCGTCGTCGTTATAGGGTTCACACACCTTGTGGTTTGCGGGTTTCGTGCCAATGTTGTCCTTTACCGTATGAGCGTTGCGTAGCGTACATAGGCTTCGAAAAAGATACCTCTTGGTACATTCATACAACGACAGGTCTCGAACCCGCAAACCCCGCTTGCAGATCCAAATACGTGAACACTAAGGTCACAGACGCTCTTCTCGTTCTTGAAATCTTGTGTTTTTTTAATTAACTTCAAAAAAATGGAGTAGTTCCCAATTCCCAATCGTCTGTTCATCATCATCATCAGCCAAATGACGTCCACTGCTGGACAACGACCACCGCCAATGAATTCCATGATCATTTAGGGGGAAATTCCAATAATTAATCGCCAAGCTTAGCAGACGGGCTGGCGTTCCCAGTGATATTGTGGTATAACTCACAGAGAGCGCTGCTGAGCGGCTGGTCTGCAAGCTTGCTTCTCAGTTCCGACAATGGCATCCACAAATCTGTCAAAATTGACTGGTTTAAGTCGGTTTTTTTTCATGTTACTGAATTCTTGGGTTTGTCGATCGCTCGGGGTTTCTCAGTTCATTCGTGCCTAAGCATTCTGGTCTGGGAAGTAAAATGGTGTTAATGAATTATTTCGTGAAGAATCTGACCATTTTCCTGTTTTTAATACGTATGTGCTTTTATTTTTGTGATACATAAACTAGGTTCACAAGAAAAGTACCGGATTTCTTTTCTTACATAAAAAATATCGACTTTAAATTATTCTTTTCTATTCGCAGATTCAGTGTTTCCTTGACACGACTAATATTACATTTGACGAATGGCAAACAGGCGAAAAACCCGACTCCAAAAATAAGAAAATATTTTTTTGTCGACTTACAGGTACAACATTTTTTGGTGCGTGAGTTCAATTATTAAATACTTCTTCTTCATTACGATACCTGTAATTCTTTCTTTGTTACATTTATACGTATATATGTATAGGTCTTATAAGGTGAATAGAAATGTAATTCTTTATGGATGTTTGTCACGAATAAACACAAAAACTACTAGACGGATTTCGATTATTCTTTCACCATTATATTTAATGCTGAAATTGCCACGGGATCAAAAAGAAAACTTGACTAACACCACGCGGTACTATTATAGGTTTTTAAGTGTATTAGCATTAAGTGTATTAGGTAGCATGGGATATACGTACAGCGTTTATCGTTTATCGATACATGCAAAGGTGGCATGAAAACATCACAACACACACACTCACAGTCAGGACCATAACAAATGGAGATCTGTAATCTCTGCCTACCCCTCTAGGAGAGAGGCGTGAAGGGAGTATATTTATGTACAATGGTGATAAATCGATACATACGAAATTCCGTAGAAGGGTGAAACAGAACGTTCGGTGTCATGATTATCATCAATCTGGGCCACCAGCCGGATAATTGGAGGCTTAGTTGGAGAAAGGCCAACTTAAATAAATCCCTCAATGGTATCTTAATATCTAAGGCCAATCCCTTTAGTTAGGACCTTCAATAATTTATCCATCGGAATAAAGGCGGCATTCATGGGAGTAATCAACTAAATTATATGTATCTGAAATTAAACGTTATTTTAATATTTTATTGAGATTAGGCAATCTTTTAAAAACGTACAAAAACCACTCATTATATAAAATGCTCAAGTATTAGACATTTTAATTCGCTATACATCCTTCTGATTCTGGCAAAGAAACATAGTTTTATGATTACTGAATTAAGGCTTTAAATCTCATCACTTCAGCAGGTTTAGCACGCGCATCATAATAGACACGACATAGCACAAAATAAAAACGCACTGTTATAGGCTGTTATGTCACGCTTCATACGACTCGGCTTGTTTCAACAAATTACAGCGCGTTATACGTCTTGTTTTTATTTCTTATATGTTTTTTCTTGAACGCGTCTTGATCTTGCGCGTGCTATGCGTGAAATAAGCCCTTATATTAAAAAAGTTGTTGAACGTTTTTTTTCTGTTCCGTACTAGTAGTAGCAACACTTATAGTTTCATCATGTCCGCCCATCGTTTCGTACAAAAGTACAAACGTTGATATTTACTACAAGTCTAATAGATACATAGAATATCTGATTGCGATGTTGTATGAGATACTTGATCGTACTGTAACTTAATAGAAATCTATTTACTACTGAACCATACAATACGCGTGGGTCGACACTCTCTTGACCTGTTATTCATTTAAGATTCTACACAACTTTTCAATGGGTTTCTGCGTGAACGCTGTGTCAATGCGTTTATAACACTGAACACCATCTATCAAGGTACATACCGACGAGGAATCTTTTATAAATACTTAAGTTAGTTAATATTTATTTTACTTTGCAATGCCCTTACAGGGCGTCATGATTGTTCTATAAATATTGTAACATCAAAGTGTACCATGATATGCAATAAAGATACTGGGTTATTCAAATAATAAATTAATTAATATACCATTGCATCCAGAATACCCACAGCTCAGCAAACGTACTTCGTACTTGAAGTAAGCCCAGCAAATATGTTAAAACAAAATAATTAAAATTTTACATTGTATTATAATCCCAAATCGGGGTAGACAGAGGCACTTGCTAAGCAAATATCCACGGTTACCCAGTCCAGACAATAAATATTTCGGTATAATATCAAGAGTAGCCAGGTCAGCGGCAGAGGTTGAATAAGCTCACAAAATGCCGGGAGAAGGGGGCGGTAACAATGAGGTAGGGCCACTAATTGGCGAGAATAATTCTGCCTTGTGCAAACTCAGACGGGCCTTTATACTCAGCGCGTAGGCATTTAACTATAATATCCTTTTATCTCAAGATAGATGGCGTGGACTAAGGAGGGGTTGCACTAACCTGCTTGGCGTTAAAACGTTTAACCAGCGGCCACTGTTGCGAAAGTACATATTTACTCCGTACTATGTAATGACATGCACAATTGCACTATAATTGATACCCATGATAAGATTTCATGTATAAATATTATCAGCAAAAATAAATAAATTGAATGATATTATTATGTAAGTAAGTAGACTCAGTAGAGAAGGTAACATGAATAATGAAGGAATATACTCTTTATTACACACTGTACATTACAAAATGTAAAACTAACAATGGTAAAATTGCAAATGGCGACCTTATCGCTCAGAGCGATTTCTTCCAGGTAACCTAATTCTTATATAACTGAACTTAACATATAGTGTAATGGGTAGTGTGTGTCGCTATCCGGTCGAGCATGTTCTAACCTGGTACTAAAATAATAAGAGTAATTAAGTATCTTATAAATATACATAATTATGGTAATAAATATAGGTTACTGGCTAAATAATAGTTACTTTTTTATATTTTCATCAATTCGAAAATATCTACGAAATATCATGCAACGGTCAAGCAGTGCGTGTGTGTTTTTGTGGGATTTTAATTTTGCCCGTATTGATAAAAGATGGAAAAATATTGGCTTTAATATTGTGAAAAGTGCCTCAATCTACCCGCTTTAGGAAAGAAATGAAGCGTATTTATTTTTTATAAATTCTCCAAAAAACTTTGCGTCCGATTAAATCAATTCTTAAATACCTACTTTTTGTATTTCTGACGTCGTATTAGACATGACGTAGCATAAATAAATATTTGATTTGTCTCGCCGGCTGTTTGTTGGCCTTTTCACTTTCAGAACTTAAGAACCTAAATTTTATTTTGTTTTTCTTTACGGCGACGGCAAATATTTACAAATACTTTAATAGCATTTTTTCCATGTTTTTTAGTATAGAAGTTTCTCCTAATTAATACACAAACACGTACCTATACAGTTTACTTATTTGAAGTAATACAATTCAAAAAATATATTTTCTTTAACATTAAAATATGTTTTTTCATTTCAATTACACTTCAAACATTACATAAAAGGCACTTTTTCTTATATAGATACCTAAATAACTGTAAAGAAAAAAGAATCTACCTCAACCAGTAAAATTCGACAGATTTGTGGTTTTCTCATGGGTGCCATTGTTGTTTCTGAGCCTTCAAATGGGACCAAAAGGTAAGCACCAGCTTTCGAACAAAAAAAGAATGATCCAAATCGAGTCATCCTGTCAAAAGTTTTAAGGTACCAAACATAAAATACCAACGGATAGAGAACCTTCTCCTCCTTTTCTTGAAGATGGTTAAAAAGTTTCAAGATATTATATATATTATATTAAAGCGTTGTGCTTGCCACTGTTTTAAGATAGGAGAATCACAATGGGAGAATACAATTTTATTATAAGTGATGATCAACCTACCTGTATTATCAATGTAGGTAACATTCATTCGGATCATCTACTATGTGTGCAAACACAACCTTCTTCAGTTAGGAACAATCAGGGACTCGTTTTTTGATATATTTTATTTCTTTTGAACTTGTTTCAGTAATATCACTGCTGCCATTGCTATAATCCAATTCTCGTCACTATGTACGTCTATCTTCAGCGAATTGGTCGGAGGTCATATCGCTGTCTCTGTCATCTTATCACATCGATGCGATATGATAGAGAATTTAATATATTTTAATGACATGGACTTGTGGCTGGTTTTAAAATCTTCGACTCATTGTCATGACGACTGAAGTCTGACATATCGAGCTAATCTTCAACTTCTTCCTATTAAAATTTGATAATATAACGTTAGGCCTTAGATTCTCTACATAAATTCACATATTATAAAGCATATATTATTAATAATTGCCACTATTAACCAAAATGCTCACACCGCTGTGACGGTTCGGAATTCAAAGAGGGACCGAGGGTGAACCTTTGGCAGTGACATGCTTTTGCAGTCAACGATTTCTGTATGACAGTATGATGCAAAGGTATCTGGACACATTCCTCAATTTCGGCCCATTTTCGCTCTAATTGTTAGGTGACATAAGATTGAATCTCCAATGCCTTATTTAAATTCATACGTACTCACTCACACTCACGCCTTTTAATCCCAAAGCAGGGTGGACAAGGGCCTTAGAATTGATTGCATGGGGAATTATGCAATCAATTCATCAATAATACTGACTGACGAATGTGTCGCATGGCGGTTGAATATTAGACCTTATGTGCACATAAGCAGTTGATTCTATCATAGTACCAGTTGGCGATGATTCAATACAAGTGGTGCAGCAGGAGGATTTTAATCGAAGTTTTACTAACTTACTGTATTAGTCAAGAACTAAACAATTTGTACAGTCAATGTGTTACCTGGAAGACATCGCACTGAACGATTAGCATTAGCGAAAAAAAACTATCACCTAATAATACTAATTAAATATTAACACTTCACGCCTTTTAAATCCCAAAGCGGGGTAAGCAGAGGCACTTGCTTATAGCAAATGCCCAACGTTTGTTGAACAAGCGTATTTAACCCAACGTGACAGGGGGTGAGCCCATCGCCATTATAGGGTTCACACACCTTGTGGTGTGCGGGGTTCATCACGATGTTATCCTTCACCGTACGAGTGTTGTGTTGCGTACATAGGCACTGAAAAAATTCCATCCCATTGGTACACGTCCAGTAGCCCGACTCGAACCCGCCACTTGTCACAAATTGCTTACTTACTTTTGCAAAATTAGCATGGTAATAAAGATTTCAATGTGAATTATGAAGTTGTTTGGTTCATTTTGAGATTTTTTTGAATTTACTACTTAGTAGTAGGCGAAAGCTTTCACACCGAAGAGCTAAAATAAATAAAAAAAAAAAAAACGCTTTCCACTCTAACGCCATACATGGTAGATTTTCGGAACTGAAGATTCTATCTTAAATAATGTTGTAAAGAAGCGCGCACTGATATTATATTATTTGCGAAGTGAAACTTTTATTACATCGTCTCAAACTTTTTCGTCTGTGTGTTGCATGTCGCGTGACGGTCGGCCGCGGAGTAGTAGGGATAAAGTGAAAGGCGCTCATCAGAGCAGCCAAGGCCAATATGGCGGCGTCTATAGTTGGCAGCAGCTGACCGTGTAGTGTCTATAATGTGATAAAAAGTTTCACTTTTACCGTGGTTTCGTAATACTACACAACTTTTTTTAAGGGTTTTACGACGAGATCACCGCACATGTAATTGTCGAAAAATCGAGCTAACAACGAAGGTAAACTGCTATAATAAATAACTGTTGCGGTTTGAAGGAAGACGTAGTGACCAAGATTGAAAAGGGCATGCTTCGGTGGTTTGGGCATATGGAGAGAATGGATGAAAGTCGATTGACGAAAGAGATTTATATGGGTGATGTAATGTGCCGGGTGAGTAGAGGTCGCCCAGAAGGACATATAAAGACCAGATTGGTGATGTCCTGACCGAAGGTGGCGTGAAAAGTACTCGAAACCGGAGGTCATGTATGAAAGATGTATGAATGTAGATGAAGCGAAAGGGGTATGTCAGGACCGTGACAAATGGAGATCTGTAGTCTCTGCCTACCCCTCTGGGAGACAGGCGTGAAGTGTATGTATGTATGTAAACTGCTAATCTTTGGTTCTTTTCGCGCCGTAATGCCCGGTTAAAACTAATAAAGCTCAATAAATCCCCATTCCTGCAATATTTTTATCAAATTCAAGAACTTGATTAAGTACATTCTTGCAATCTTAAGAAAAAGATCAAAGCTTGTGAGACTGCTACTGTAGCTTACTGAAACTTATTACTTATTTATTACTCATCGTGTATAGTCTTTGTTTGGGAACACAACCCACGGTCTCCGAGGAGAAAATTCATAAGTTAATTTTCTACCAATTTAGCCCAGACTGAGATTAGGTAAGTGTCTTGTGAACAAAAATTCCGGGTTTATGTATGACCTGGATTTTTATCTTTAATAAAAGGAAAATAATAAACTGTACATCAAAATTACTAACTTGCACCTCTAAAAAGCCAAAGTTATCATCAGAATGGCAATTAGAAGACCAAATCAGTAATTTTGTTGCTAAGTCAGTATTTTGGTTAGGTTAGGTTAGACTTTTTTGATGCACGTTTAAATACTATCCTTAATAAAATAAGTTACGTATTCCTGAAAGTAGTTATACTGAAAAGAAGATAGTTTGTGACTTTCGTTTTTGCCATTTCATTGTCTTTGAAAACAGTTTCTTTGACTTGGCTATCTCTCCTCGACTGCAAGATATTTTGATGTGTTGTGTACACAACATTTTGTGTGACCCCAAGTTTTTTCTCACGAGTGTATTTGCTTCTGAATTGTATAAAATTTCGGTTTACTTTGTATGGGTGCGATGTAACACGATGATCTCATCTTATTATATTTTGGAGAAAGATGTTATGTTCGTAATACAGAGGATTTATTTTTTCCCGTCATAACATAATAGGGAAAATGGAAAGAAGAACTTTTTTTTTTCAATTTACCATATGGGAAAAGTACACTATAGTACATTTTTACCGCAACATGGTAGACCCCAGATAAATTGAATCTTACTATGGATGGACGAATGTTTGTTTCTCTTTCACGCGTTCTAATGGATTTAAAAAATACTTTACAACCTGTACACTTAATTGAATGAACGATACAACAATCGATTTGTGAAATATTCGTGGAATACTTGAAACTGCAATATGGTTCATGAAACATAAAGAATGTACAAATATTTTTATTCAACAACACATTTTTTTCTACATCCCTTATGACCTACAAAAACATTGCGTATATGAAAAATCAGCCATATTAAGAAAGCCGGAAGTGTTACGTCCTTGACTGTACTTTTGATATGGAGGTACCTCTCACTTCAAAACACTTCCTGCTACCATCAACGAAATACGCTACTCCACATTTTTCATCCTCAACAACAAGCAAGTAGCCCCTCACTTGAGCCAAATAAACAGGATTCTGTCCCGAATACTCAACCGCAATTGTCTCATCAGCAGTTTGAAGCTGTTCGTGATCAGGGTGCGAAGTCAGTGGAGCACTAAATCTGTCATAGGCCCGGGCCGAATCGACGACAGTTCAAAGTGAAATACGCGCTCATTACGCGCTACATGGGACGTACCAAGGCGCGGACACACTGACCTACACACTCTCAATTAGAACTGAGCTCTCAGTATGGACAAATGACTCTATAATCTAGCTCAGCATAAACAATCGGTCTCCAATTTGACTAGAATGCGAAACGCGTACGTCTACGAAACGTATGCAAAACCAAAATTACCTAAGCTGTTCTCGCGAATAGCTTCCTTGTAACGAAAGGTTAACTTTAAAACATATTGAGTGAGGAAAAACAGGATAGCAATCCATCCTCTGCGGATCAAACGACCCATATATTCAACGGAGGTTATTAAAACACAATGGAAACAAATAAATAAAGCTTTTATTTGGCCCTATAAGGGAGACAGATGTACATCAATAATTTTTCTACTCGAATTTCCAACTGAACCTGATGAAAAGATACGTAAATATTTTCTAGGGGGAGGACTCTGTTGGGTTCTGGTAATGAATGCCTTTACACTCCAGTGCACCTTTTGTGTATATACACTTATTCACGAACAAATGCAGAATGTGACGCGTAATTAATGGATAATCATGCGAGAAGAGACAAAGAGTTATGAACTATACTGTAATATGGATGTTCGTAGCGATATGAACAATTTTTACTACAGTAATAAAAACGCACACGCAGCAGTATTCAATTGTTTTAATGAAATAACTTATTGAAGAAATCGCTCTTTTTGATATGAAGGATGTGGGTTTCCATATAATAATAATTTGAAAAGTCACATCATTGATACCCTCGGTTCTAAGACCCAATATAACTCTCTTAGAAGTAGACGCCTCCTAAGACTCTGCCCTACCCAGTAAAGATTATAGGCGTAAGTTTAAGTAATCCTTTGAACTAAACACCATAGATGGCGTTAAAGACACTAAGTAACTTAAACTAAAGTACATATTTACGTACAAAAATAACGCGTTAATAGACCATCGTTATTTACCTTTTATGAAACCGGGAATCGTTTCTTAAACCATTTTCTTGGTAAAGACAATTTGCTTTTGTTATAAGAAAATTGCCTTTGTAACATCAAAAGCAATAAAAACCCACAACAGTATTACGTACAGAGTAGGAGCAAGCCTAGCTCGCGCGTCAAGAAAGACGTCGTGTCTTTCTTGACGCGCGAGCTAGGCTTGCTGTGATAGGCTTGCTAGGATAGTACTGTGATTGGCTGTTATGTCCCGCTTTGAGCGACTCAGTTTGTTTCAACCAATCACAGCGCGTTGTGTGTCTTGTTACTTTTTTCTTGGAGCCCCGGTGCTAGGGGGCAGGTAGCAGATGTGGTTTAATAGTCGTCCCTATGACTCTTGTGTAGAAGGCCGTGGGATCGTAACGGCGTGTTTAGGGTCTACTAGAATGTCTCCACAGCCAAACAAATTGCTCTAGTAATTGTATCATCATCATCATCAGCCCATACCTGTCCACTGCTGGACATAGGCCTCTCCAATTGCACGCTACTGTGATCTGTTTTCGGCTTCTTAGTAATTGTATGTTGAGAAATAAAAATTCGAAAGAAATTACGTAAGTTTGTGAGAGCACATTTCACAAATTTGATATTTTTGTTTCCGAAAAAAAGCTTGTAAATTTCATTCTAATTTTAACTTGTTCTGTAAAGCACAAAAATAGATTCACGATGTTTCATGAATGTCGTTTGTCCAGTTTTTCCTTGTCAGATTGTAAAAGCTTTTTACCTTAATGATATTTTATTTACAGGAAGTGTCTTTGAAACTGATAGACGACTTTTCTGGGCGACTGTACATGTTACATACAGTAGATATTAGCAGTTGTTTCAGATTTATATTTAAAGTAATTGATATGGGCATAATTTCATCGTTTCCAGCTTATTTATTTATAGCCATCCATACTCCAATTTCAGCTAAATGACATAACCCGTCACATTCTAACCGGAGTAGAATTGATTGCGGGACACCGAGAGAAACTCAATTGTTTCCTAATGTTTACTTTTCGAAGATTGATGATAGTTCCCGATGTCACACACCGAACATTTCTATTGGGTCCGTAGTTTCGGGCAAAAGGATATCTCGAACTAATGCAACGTCCGAAAAAAAACATTCCTGATCGATTTGCTTCGAGATTAAACGCGAGGAATTTGGTACAATTTAGTAGCATGTGGATTCTTTTTGCAGTGAATAAACTCAGAACTTTATGGATACGTATGGCCACAAACAATCGTACATACACTCACATCGATAATCGTCGAAAGGGAGCAGATAGAACTTTAGGATCATAAGGATGCCACGTTTAGCAAAAGAAACACTAACCCCCTTACCAATAAACGCGTTATCATTTATACAACGGTTATTATAGGTCTATAAGAACTGGTTTTTGTGTATTTGACATACAACTGACAAGTTAAGTTGAGCTTTGTGTATCTTCGAAATAGCAAATCCGCCATTATTAGTAAGACTCTTAGGGCCTTACTAATAATGTCGGAATTCTCAAATACGGAATAACCAATTCAAGAAGACCTGTAATAACCGTTGTATAAGTCACAACGTGTTTATTGGTAAGGGGGTTAGTATATCAATATAGGCCTTCAGATACAAGTTACTAGCTCAAGTTAATAGCCTGAATAAACCTAAATCTCTAGAGTCCATAGTCCGCATAGTCCTACGGCATGTCAGATCAGCATGAGGATGAACAATCGTATCAAACTACTAGCTGTCTCGGCTAACATCTGCATCCCTAGCAAGCGTGTCAAGAAAGACACGGCATAGAACAAATTATACGCTCTGTGATTGGCTGCTATGTCACACATCGTGCGACTTAACTTGTATCAACCAATGGCAATGCCTGATATGTCTTATCATGGCTGGTATACCATTGCAAGAACATTGATGTGCACACCAGACTTTTACGCCGCGTATTGGAAGAAAACAGCTGTTTTTTTTTTAATCACTATGAACAAGCGTTTGACCACCATCCTGTCTGATGTTAAGCAGCGATGTGGTCTACGATGGAGCACACTTGTTCAGTAGGTACTTATTCACCCGCGACTTGAAGACCTTTGGGATATGTTAAGTAAATAGATGTTGACCGTTTTGACACTTACACGATGCAAAATTCATTAAAATCCGCCCAGGCGTTCCGGATAGTTACTTATAGTTACGTACAACGCATGTCTAGTAGTTTGCACAACAGTTACATAAATGTTTAAACAAAATCTTCCAACACGGTTGGTCGAGACTATTCGAGCACGGTAGAAAAATCTGGTTGGTCGGGGTAGGGGCTATAATTCCTTTTGTTTTATACAATGCTGAGTCGATTTGGTTGAAAATGTGTGTATAGGTAGCTTAGAACCAACATAGGACACAGCGAGATGATGATGCTTTAGGACTCGATATACTTTTTATAAAATTCTGAAACTACGCGAATGAAATCGCGGTGCGTCCACTAGTACCTGATGAAACTAAAACGATAGGGCGTGAATTTTAAAATATTGTAGTAAAAGGTTGCTGCTGACTGTACCTCGTAAATGTAAATATAGGGTACGTCTAAAAGCGTTTCGACATTTGGCAAATGCCAAAGCCATTTATCGTTTTAACTGAAATGAAAAGAAGAACTCCGTAGTACGTGATAATTGTACGGTCACGGACAAACTGTGCTACTACACTCTGGTATTAAACATGAGCTAAGTTTTCATATGAATTCTTAGGCTGTATAGCTCAGGTGAAATTGTCACGGTCTAGCTGAAGTTTATAGCTTGGAACGATTATCGTCAGCAAAACATTGAAAACTTTTTCTGAGCCGCTATTATAATGTGATATTATAGTTACACAGCTCAAGATAAAATGGTAGTGAAATGTTTAAGTACACGCAGATTTCTCACGAAAATACCAATGAACAGATTTGGGAGGTTCTCTTTTGAGTTTCCATTTCAGATGCTGTGTTTTATTTGCTGATAGCACGGGTTATTAATGCAGCTTTATTATATGCTCAATTGTATATGCGTACATAAATATGGGGTATGTAGCCGAATTAAGTTCAACCCAGCTCTGTGTAGCCTAGGAAAATTGAATACTTGAGCTCATGTGTCATAACAAAACATGCCAGAACTGGTCCATGGTGTTTCTGTTCAGCTCAAGTTGTCCACATTATGTTATGTATCATAGTTACTTGTTGTTATCTGGAAATTTAGTCTCTCTGTGAGGGAATTTTAGAGAAATACATTTTCAGTATAGTATTTTAAGCGATGTATTTCATTTATTGAAAATGTTAAAACCTTTAGAGTTAACTAGCTATACCCCGGCGGGCAGTATACAGTGTGTACAGGGAAAACATTTTAAACGGAGATTGCTAAGGCTATTTTAACTTTCTATCACCGATTCTTTATGTTCCTAAGTTCATAACATTTATTGAGATAACAGCACACAAAGTAAAATCTTACATGTAATGTATTCTGCCATCGCGATAACATCGCACAGTCTTGCTACGGGCTATGTATTTGGTAGACTTCTCGTTCAAATTTGAAATGTCCGTCGAAAACGATGATCAAAGTGAGATCAACAAGTTGTTATCTTATACACTGAAAATACGATTTAATTTGTTAGGAAAGAAAAAAAACATCATCATCATCAGCCCATACTTGTCCACTGCTGGACATAGGCCTCTCCAATTGCACGCCACTGTGATCTATTTTCGGCTTCTCGCATCTAGCTTCTGCCAGCCATCTTGCGTAGATAGTCCACCTTGCCTGAGGGCGTCCTACACTCCGTTCGCCGAGACGAGATCTCCACTCGAGAACTCGTTTTCCCCAACGGTCCTCGGTTCTACAGCTAGCTGTCCATAGCACGCTGTACGACTTTGAGCTTGTGGGCCAGCCGTGCCGTAAGAAACAAATGTTAAGTTTGAATTTTAACTAAGTGGGACCTTAATGACTAAAATACTGGTTACCTATAAAGACTCCGATTATAATATTTGCCCCGGTTGTGGGTGTATCGTTTTACCCGCATATTGCTCCGTTCCCATGGGAAATTCGGGATTATGTTATAGCTTACGTGATATCCAGGTTGTCATCTAACCTAACCTCATTCGGTCCAGAGTAAATAAAGTTGAAGAAGTAACAAACGTACACATTCACAAACTTTCGCCTTTGTAATAATGTGTGTGATGATATGAAACGGTATAGAAGTGAATACAATTGTGCAAAAGAAAATAAACATTGCAACGCACTAAGTAAATAAGAACTAAAAAAAGGTTGCGTATCTTTTTGAGGAAAGCTGACGCATTTTCGTGAATTCCCGTGGTTATAGTGATCATACTACATCAGTTCTCTTCCACTCCGTTCCGCTGTAAAGTAAATTGAGCCTTATAATAACAAAAATCAGTTAAAATATCCGGATTTCGTATAAAATATCCGGACGTCGCAAATTCGGGTCAGCAGAATTTTATTTCCAAGTAAAACTTTTATTGAAGTCGCTCTCTCTCTCTCTCTGACGTCGAAAGGATATCGTAACTTTGCAGAAAAAAAGAAAAAGTACAAGAGATTTCACATTGACATTCAGTTTACTACTAAACAAAGGTTTATGCATCAGTAATATTATACGTGTAATAGAAGTGCAAAAACCAAGAATGCCTTTCAAAATAGATGCCTACATCTTGGAATATTAAAAAAATGATGTTTTCCACCCGAGCGAATTTAATTAGAGAATATTTTATAGAAATTGCCGCGGCTCGTCAATGAAATCGACGTAAAAATAGACTTTCGCTTAGGGAAGCACTTCGCATAATTAAATCTCAAAGTATAAAAAGTTTACATTCTACAAACTTTGCCAACTTTCTCAGCAATGAGCGTTCCTTGTTTTCAGTGTTCCGTGTTGGAATGTCTTCCATTTTTTCTTTCTTGTGTTTCTGGAATTTATGATGATCAAGTTTTGGTGTGTTCATTAAATAGTTGAACGTTAATTGTCTTGTACTTGGATAACCTTTTGTGTCTTGGAGGATTCATCATCAGTCGCATAGCATCCACAGCTGCATGAGTGCCTTCCCCAATCATCATCATCATCATCATCATCAGCCCATAACTGTCCACTGCTGGACATAGGCCTCTCCAATTGCACGCCACTGTGATCTGTTTTCGGCTTCTCGCATCCAGCTTCTGCCAGCCATCTTGCGTATATCATCAGTCCACCTTGCCTGAGGGCGTCCTACACTCCGTTGGCCGAGACGCGGTCTCCACTCGAGAACTCGTTTTCCCCAACGGTCATTGGTTCTACGGCTAATATGGCCGGCCCACTGCCACTTCAGCTTGCTAAAACGATGAGCTATATCGATGACTTTGGTTCTCTGTCGGATCACTTCATTTCTGATTCGATCCTTCAGAGAAACGCCGAGCATAGCCATTTCCATAGCACGCTGTGCGACTTTGAGCTAGTGGACCAGCCGTGCCGTCAGTGTCCACGTCTCAGCTCCGTATATCATTATAGGTAGGACACACTGATTGAAGACTTTTGTCTTCAGGCACTGTGGGATCGCTGATGTTAAGACTCGACGTAACTTCCCAAATGCTGCCCAACCCAGCTGAATTCTTCTGTTAACCTCGTCCTCGAAGTTGTTTCTACCCAACTGCAATGTCTGCCCAAGGTATACATATTTTTGAACAACTTCGAGAACGGTGCCGTGTACTAAAATCGGTTCCGGTAGAACATGTTCATTGAACATGACCTTGGTTTTATCCAAGTTCATCCGTAGGCCGATCCGTAGAGAAGAATCAGCTAGGTCATTCAACGTCAGTTGAAGGTCCTGTAGCGTTTCTGCCATGATGACGATGTCGTCTGCAAATCGCAAGTGAGAGATGTGCTCGCCATTGATGTTGATGCCACGTCCTTTCCAATGCAGCGTCTTGAACATATCCTTCATTGCATTTGTGAACAATTTCGGGGAAATAACATCCCCTTGTCTCACTCCTCGATGCAATGGTATGGGACGTGTCTGCTGATTTTGTACTTGGACGGACATGGTGGCAGCCTCGTAGAAGCATCTTATCACTTGGATGTATCGCCAGTCAACTTGGCAACGCTGCAGAGACTCCAGAACGGACCAGATCTCAACCGAGTCAAAGGCCTTCTCATAGTCCACGAATTCTAGACACAGGGGCAGATTATATACTACATAGGAAACATTTAAAACGTCCCAATGACAAAGACTTAGAAATAACATATAAGCGATACAGGAATCATTGCAATAAGATCGTGCATAACTTAAAAACTGAACATGACAAATTAGCTTTAAATGCCAATAGGACCGATATTAAAGGAACCTGGAATGTCATAAAACGTGTTTGTAACTTAAATCCATTTAACAAAAATCAATTACCTGATGAACTATTAAAAATAAAGTCAACTCCACAAGAATCTGTCAATCTTGTAAATGATTTCTTTGCAAATGTAGGTGCAAATATGTCAAACAATATCTTACATAAATTAAAACTTACTGAAGATAACATTGCCAAAAAAATTAAATGTAATAACTCGCCCTTAAATTCATTTGTGCTATTGGAGGCTGATGAAATGGAGATACGTAAAATTGTCAGTTCATTAAAAAAAAAACACAAAATCCTCTGGAACGGATGGAATTTCATCGATTTTTATCAAGACTTATTTAGATTTCCTGACTGGACCTTTGACTCACGTTATTAATATATGTCTATCTTCTGGAAGATTCCCAAATGCTTTGAAAAAGTCAATTATTGTGCCAGTGTATAAATCGGGAGATAAAAATATTGTTATGAATTATCGCCCAATTTCATTATTACCTACTATCGCAAAAATCCTAGAGAAGGTCATTAATAATAGGCTTTTAAAATATCTCGAAGCTAATTATATTATTTCCAAAAATCAATTCGGCTTTAGGAAAAATAAATCAACTGTTGATGCTATAGAAAATCTAGTAACACATGTGTCTGAGAAGCTAGACAGGAAAAATAAGTGTATAGGCATTTTTATTGATATAACAAAAGCCTTTGACACAGTTTCGATTCCATTGCTGATACGTAAACTAGAAACAATAGGCATTAGAGGCCAACCATTGGAACTTTTCAAAGACTATCTCACCAACAGATCACAATTGGTAAAGATTGGAAATGTTCAAAGTTCAGAGTTACCTGTGAAATTTGGTGTCCCTCAGGGCTCTGTCCTAGGTCCAACACTTTTCCTGGTTTACGTAAATGGCCTATGTGACATTGAGCTTCCGGATGCAAAAGTTATCACATTTGCTGATGATACCGTTATCCTACTCCAAAATTCATCTTGGTCCCTAGTTAAGACTGAGGCTGAGAAGGGTTTTCGGAAAATCGTTAAATGGATGGACGAAAATCTGCTTAATTTAAATATAACAAAGACTAAATTCATAACTTTCAGTATAAAAGCAAATTTACAACCTGATGATCATTATCACCTCAGAGCCCATTCTGCTACCTGCGTTGACACCTTACATTGCAACTGCCCTATATTGACTAGAACCAATAATATAAAATATCTCGGTGTTGATATTGACCAGAATCTGAATTGGCAGCAACACATCAATAGTTTAAAATCTCGAATACGTAAGCTTATACCTATATTTAAGAAAATTAGAAATCTGAAAGATAATAAAACAAGTAAAATAGTATACACGTCCTTGTGTCAATCAATCATTACATATGGCATTTCTGCTTGGGGTGGAGCTAGGAAAAGTTCATTAATAAAAATTGAGAGGGCACAAAGATGTATCTTAAAAGTAATAGGATTCAAGCATTTCCGATATAACACAACAAAGCTATACAAAGAGTTTCAAACGTTAACAGTTCGACAACTATTCATTAAATGTATAGTACTAAGACAGCATTCCTATGAAAGACCTTGCGATACCTCAAATAGGAGATCATACGAGGTATATCATGTTCCTAAATGCAAAACTTCTTTTGCTCAGGGATTTTCCTATTATCTGGCCCCAATACTATATAACCGCATTAGTAAAATCAAACCTATAAAAGACCTGACACGATTTGCTTGTAGTGGAGCACTGGACGAGTTTCTGAGTAGTTTAGATTATGAACGGACAGAAAACATGTTACAAGTCTATATATAAGTAACAAATATGGACATATGTGGGTATGCATGCACGTGTATGTGCGCGTGTGTGTATGCATATGTATGTGTGTATGTATATATGTTTGTATGTGTGTATATGTATATGGGTATGTATATGTATGTATATGTGTATATTGTATGTATGTATATATATATTAGTATACTTATTAAGTTACGTATCTGAAATATCTAGTTTATATATTACTTCCATTTTTTAGGTGCATATTTTTTTTTTTTTTATATTGATTAATTGTCTTTGTGAAAATAGATGATGTTGGTTGAGTTAGAATTATCTCTTTTCTTAGCATATACTACATGTTTACGCCATTCGTTATAGGCCCATTGCAAAAAATGGTCTTACAATTTCTTTTATTTGAACATGTTTTTATTACAAAAACGCCTCTGTTTGTCTTCTAATACAGTTGGAAATACTATGACGAGAATCTTACCTTGCCGTAACACAGTCCTCAGATTAGCGCGGAAGGTAAAGTTACTTTGTCGGTATACCTTCAATGTAAGTTGTATTTGATTATTTCTTTTTCGAAAATAAAAACTTAAAATATTATATGTAAAGTATAAATGAAACATTGTATGTTGTTTAAGGATTTTGCATTATGTTCCAAATTGCTATCAACGTGTGATTTAGTTTGTAAGTTGGTGTACAATCTTTATAAGAAAATAAAATTTATTATTATTTATTATTATTATTTATATTCTTCAGTTTTTTCTATGATCTGCCGCACTGTGTGGATGTGGTCTATGGTGCCATAACCGCTCCGAAATCCAGCCTGCTCCGGAGGTTGAAATTCGTCGAGTCTTCGCGCAAGACGGCAAGGCGATTGTCCACCATCCACCTTCCCCAATGATTTCCACGATCATTGGAAGATTAAATACCTATTAACATTTATCAGTGAGTAGCAAACGCCACAAATGTTATCCTATCTCAACCAAGAATATGTATTGCTACTTTTTGCAGTCTTCAGAACAATTTTCTTCTTTTATTGGAATCTTCTCCCCTTCTGATTTGGGATGTAAACAGAATCAGCTGGCATATCGTAGGGGCCGACCATGGGATCTGGAGGTTCATGTTGATGTTCTGAACTCCCCATTATGCTGAATAGGTACCTAATGAACAAATGTGCTCCATCGTAGACCACATCGCTGCTTAACATCAAGCAGGATTGTGGTCAAACGCTTGTTCATAGTGATAAAAGTGTGGTCAAAGGGTCCTTGTGATAATTTAAATCACCAATCCAAAGGGTCCTATTAAATTAGATGTTTTTAGCTCTTTTCTATAAGAAATAAAACATTTAATTTTGATATTTGTAGGTATACGGAGGCGTACTAGGAATATTTCCTCTGCATCCGTCATCTTTCTCTCCTCTTTTTATTACTATTTATTTTTATTTTGATTACAAGTACCGTACCACAAAATACGTTTGCAATTGCAAAATCGAACATCGAATGTATGTTTGTACCTGGTTGTGGGCTCTCAGTGGTAGCCTATTATTAAGGCTGCACTTACCTGTTTTTTTACTGTCATTTTATACATATGTTTTGTATAAGACCTTATTGGTTATCCTTAATAAAATGAATAAATATGGATAGTAAAAAAAATAATGCTGAAAATTTTATTTTAAACTGTCACTGTCGTGAATTACGACGTGGAAATACCTACAATTATAGCGAGAAAAAAATTAGTAATAATTAAGAAATATAGACAATCGCCTTGCTAAAATTCAGAGTCCGAAGACGAACGACCATGGAATAAACTAGTTGCATCTCTTTCCCACTATCTTGGACACAGTGTTTTTTTAGAAAACTGCTCATTACTGATGAGGTAATAAAAAATAAATAATCAACTCTTATGGTGCATATTTTATAATATAGTTGAAGGTATATATAATTTTGTTTAAAAAAATGCAAGGAAGAGGACTCTTAAGAGACCAAAGCCTCGACTCGGTACACGTTGCAACGGGTAGGTATATTTTGCAAAATTTTGTGTATCTACAGTATAATTCAGATTTATCAAAATGACAAAGTGGAAAGGAATCAGCACAATATCCACCGCGAAATAAACCGCAGTAGCCACGCACCGACGTAACTAGTTATAAAATGAAAATTAATGTTAATTAACAGTATCGAAGCACCTTCTTTCATTTACAATAATTATTTCGCGAAATCGATGTGCGATGATCGAGTAATATTATTTTACTGAAATTGTTTTAAATTGCAGGGAAATGTTTCGTCATTGATATCCGACTTTTATTTTAAGGTAAATATAATAAAACTAAAATTAATAACACTTCACGCCATTCATTCCCAAAGCGGGATAGCTGTATGCACTAGCAAAGCAAATGTCAATTTCACTTTGGCGTTTTAGGATTCCCACACCTTACGGTATGCGGGTTTTACGATGTTGTCCTTTCAAACCATGGGCATTGCGTAGCATACATAGGTTCCGAAAAAGACACCCATTGCTACACGCCTAGTACAGCAAGTCCCGATTTTAGGCTATTTCGTAAAATACTTTAGTATTTGGAGGAACCGTTTGTCTTTGAAGAAATCAATGCTATTTATGCATTGACCATACCTATTTGACAGGACAGTGACACATTCGCTATGACGGAATGTAGTTCGCGACAACTAATGGGGTTTTTAACATCATTTTTATAGATATAAGAACGACAGATTTGGAGTTTTTTTTTTGCAAAACAGGACTTTTTCTATCTGAAATGGTTAAGTTATGTGTTAAGTTATGTAAAGGTGAGAAAAATAAGACCCACTGAAGCTTGTGAACTGTTGTCATTTACTTTGCAAGTCCCTTTGCCTACCCCAAGGTTTGGAAAAAGGAATGGCTTTAATGTCTAATGCCAGATTAGATATCTTTGGTTTTTCAAACAAAGGTAACAGATTCATTAGATTTTAGAATTGTATTAAGTCTAGTCGCTCATATATTATGCCACCAGAGAAGAATAGAAAATAACACAATATCAATTGTATTCTAAAAGCTAGTGAAGTGTGTTTACTTTATATATTCTACATCCTCTCTTTTTCTTTCTTTTGTGTTTCTTGCAAGTTACATAAAACAACTACTTTCAAGCCAAAATCATTACATTTGTTTCCTTCAATTCAAGGCAAGTAAAAATACTCAGACCGGGATGCAATTTCCCCAAAAAAAGCCGTGAAAACGGACGGAGACCTATTAACTTGCAGTTGGAAGTTGGCAAAAGTGCAACATCGTTCGTTACCTGCCAATTACGTCTCAGGGTACTACCGGCGACGGCGATCACCGCCTCTGATATGTACATTAGACTAACTAATTTATAGACTAAAAATATGTGACTTCAGGTACATTTCATGTACACCAAATACTAGTTGGTAGTCTATTATTCCGTTCTCGAGTGACTCCATAATTATTAATCCGGCCTAGTCAACGTCAGGACTCAAAAATATATACCATGTCTTGTAGTAACGAGGTCATAATCTAAATACTTCTATATACCTGTTGAAAAAGTACAGGGAACAAATAAAATTAGCCGCGGTTAATATAAAGCCTATATAAAAGGTGAAAATGTTCATAATGATGACTGTTCATTTCTATAAAGAAGTCTGGTGAAGGAATTCCTAATGGAATTAGTACCTATAAAATGTAATTAAATTTAGCGATAGTACTCAGCCCCCGGTCATAAAGCTCATTCCAACGCTCGGCGAAATGTCCGCAAAAACTGTGAATAGGGAGTTACTCTCTTTGATTTCTTTTCCTTTTTTTTTTGTTGAATAGATACACATAAAAATGTCTATAGTCTTTGTGACGATTAAAATTAACAAATTAAAATTATCTTATCTTTCCATGTATCAACTAATAGACCACGTCGCTTGCTACCAGGCTCGAGGGTGGACGAACGTTTATAAAAAATATATTATGAAAAAACTACCTTGTAAGGACTAAGCGTGGTATTTAAAATATTAGTTAAAGGACGCCTTTCTAGTCGCCACTGTGAAATTAAATCCAACTCTAACTGTCAGGCTAAAAGTATCCTAAGGTCCACATTTCAAATCATCCATCACATTTCACAGCATCCTGGGTCTATCAAATGAGAATAGAACTATGGAGCCGCAAAAAAATGAGGCACAGCATTATGTTGCGGTCCTCAGACTCCAGACCCCTAGACAAGATCACGCCACGCCTTCCTTTCTTCAGCACTGCTCTTCCTATGCACATATCATATTATGTCCTATTGAATACCTATATTACAAGCCGATTAACTGTAATTCGACCGTAAAACTTATTTCGATGTAAATTCTAAAAAGTCCGATGTTTTTGTTTAAAACTCGAAGATCTGTCCTTTGGATTGTGAAAGGCCTTTCAGCAGACAGCCAGCTGCCCCGAGCCCGGGTGTAAACGACACAATTTGCGGAGATATCCAAGTGGCAGCACATTTGTAAGGTAATTTAGGCGTATTGCCTCGCCCCGGGGCACATCCACAAAACGGGGGAGTAATTACGGCGCCCGAGACGGCGTTGCGATCCTATAATCTAAGTTGCGCTATCGATGTTTTATTCGTGTTGGTTCTTTATTACAAAAAGATTATTTGAACATCGTAAAGAGGAAAGGAAGTGTGTGTTTTCTGACAGGTGACTAATTGCAGTTCTAAGTAACGTCCATAGATGGCACTATCTAGACAGGTTTTCATTTTAGAATTAATTTCAACTGATTTTCTTCTCCTTTAGAGTTTCTCCATGAGATCATGTCTGATTAGTGCCACCCGTATAATGATTTGGAACTATTTTTGACATATTTAAAGCTGTCAGAAAACCTTTAATTGTAATAAATTCCATTTTCTAGCAACTTACTTACGTAATTTTATAACAGATTACCTTTATTATATACCAGTGCACCGCCCGCGATTTCATTCGCGTGGATTCAGTATTAAAAACATTTGTACCAAGTTTTAGCACGGTAACTCCAAAATTAAATTCTACCTCCCTTTTTACCACCTTGGGAGATGAATTTTTAAAAATCCTTTCTTATCTCACGTAAACATCATAAAAGCAACCCCTGTGAATAATGTCGGCATTCTACGGTCAAGGGTTTGGGCTGAGCGTTGATGAGTCAGTGATGAATGTATCAGTACTTTATTACCACAATTTATACTTTTCCCCTGAGAAATTTGGGATTAAATATAGCCTCAGCCTATTATTGTATGCTGTATTATTATGAGGTTTCATTGAAATCCGTTAATAAATTAATGTAATTTCCGGGGAAAAAATCTCCCGTCGTCGTTCTTATAAAGTGCTGGCATCTATCGAAAATAATTCGAAACTCGCATATAATCCAACATGGTGTCATAATAAGCCCTCCTAAACAAGCAAGGAGGATGTCATGCGGCGTGTACGAGAAGAGGACGATTACAACAGTGATTTATCGTTACATATGATTAATGAAACAAAAGTGCAAAACATGCTTTGAATGTGTTTCTTGTATGGTTTGAAAGGGGTTTCGCAATTTAGCCACTTTACCTGATGTGAATAATTACTGCATTCGGGTGTGTAATGACAGATTTTTTCGACAAATGGAAGACTTTTTGTACTTTTTTGGGCGCTTGCAGTGAAACGGGGAAATGATACGTAGTATGGCCTACGGGTAAAGGTCTCTGTCTATCGTCGATTCAAATCTATCTCTGAATCTGACATCTTAGAAATATTATGGAAATATCGGATGTAAGGTATCCGATTTTTCCAGGTAAGGTATCCAATGTCAACATTTTTTTAAACTGTCGTCTGATGTAGTGGCTCGGGCTGTTCCGGGACCCCGACGATTTAGTAAGTGCGTGTTCAATATATTCCCGCCGTTACCCCCATCAACGGCGGACTAACAATATCGAATTTCCCCACGATAAAAGTGCATGTATTGTTAAATTACAATGAATGACTTTTCTTTCGTTAATTTCCTAATTTTCAAGGGCCTCCTTCAGGTGGCTCAATGTATTCAAAATGTTTATTGTATTTGACATTTGTCGCGTTAAGAAAATGGAGCTTTGCTCAGTAAAGTAAGTAAAGCTCAGTTTTCAAATGTTTAAACCTTACAAACATCGTCAAGTACGTACATAAATACATCAATTTATGAAACAATGTTTTCTAGTTAAATATCACGAAATTAACAGACTCAAGTTACCTAATTATTAATGTATACCAATATTACTTATAACCTTTCAAAATAATTAATGTACTTACCTGTGTTATTATAGGTAAGAATACAAAGATAAGTAAAGTTTCAAACAATTAGGCTCTGAAATTATTTACGTACATTGAGGTACAATTTTGAACAGATGTGGATTTAAGTTTCTGTTCAGTTGGTAAATAAAACCAACACTTAACCGTTAACTGCATGATTTTTTTTTGTCTGAATAAAAACTGAATTAAATTATGTGGCCTGCATCATGGGAAAAAAATAAAAAATTAAAAGTGGTCTAAAGTCAAAACTGCATTCATACGATTTTTTTTCTCTATCTACAGATTTTTCATTCTAAATGATTGTCAAAGGTTTTTAGAATGAAAAATCTGTATGTAGTATTACATCACTATGCAGCTCAGGGTTAAAGATCTCGATTCATCTCAGCGCCTTTATTTTTCAATTAGTTTATGAATTAATACACGCTTCAACACACAATTGGACCATAATTATGTTTATTATGAATAGAAATACCCATATATTTCTCTGTAACACCTACATTGACTGTCTGGTATACTTTACATGCTTTTAAATACACATACAAAAAGTAACGTATTGAACGCAGTAGCATAAGTGTAGCAAGTCACATTCCCTCAGCATATTATTGTAGAGAGAAATTAAGTCGCGCTGAAAGGCAGCGACGGGCGCCGATGGCTGTTAATGGATTCTAAATTGAGTTCAGTGCTCACTTCCGGGACTGTTTCTGTTAGAAACTGATACTTTCGAAGAAATTACATAAAAAGAAGAAACGTTATAGGAGACACGAACAGAACACAATTGTTGTATAGTTCTTGGGAACCGCTTGTTATGAAGAAAAATAGGTACTTCACTTAAACGATGGGTAAGCTCGTACGGTGAAGGACAACATCGTGATGAAACCACCACAAGGTGTGTGAAGCCTATAACGGCGATGGGCTCACCCCCTGTCACGTTGGATTAAATACGCTTGGTGAACCATGGGTACTTGCTTTATAGCAAGTGCCTCTGCCTACCCCTCTTTGGGATTAAAGGCGTGAAGTGTATTTATTTATTTTTTATTTTTTTTAAACGATGGGCTCACCCCCTTCACGTTGGGTTGAATACGCTTGGTGAACCGTGAACATTTGCTTAGCAAGTACCTCTGCCTACCCCGTTTGGAATTAAAAAGCGTGAAGTGTATCTTTTTTATTGTATACACTGTGTGAAAGTGACAGCACTATTCCAATCATCAAGTGTATGCGTCATATAACGGAAATAATTTTACTTTTAGAAGTCCTGGCATTGGCCCCTCAGGAGAGATATACATATTCTGGAGCTTGGTTTAGAATAATGGCCTTACAGTGTACTACACCGCTTTGAGCTTAAAATATGATAGAGGTAGGCATGACATGACTATAGCAATTGGAGCTTGATCGTCTCTTGCTAAACCCTCTGGGAGGAAGGCGTCTTGTAGTGAAAAAATTGTTTACAAACTCCATTGTAATCATTTATGTTCGTGTTGCACTTGATTACAATGCAGACTTAACTACTGGATATATAAATGCCATTTAGAATTTACGCAGCATCACAAATGTGAAACACGCGCAACTATGCCACTTCACATTTTTATATTTTCGGGGCCAGTCATAGGAATTTTACTTTTTTTAAAGCCTATCAATTCCACGAATGTGTGTGTGAGTGTGAATTTTTCCACCAGACCAGATGCTGACCACGTTATTACTATCAAAAATTTCAATTTCTAATTTTGACCCAAATAAACAAACAAATAAATGCGGTACGGGTCGAGCTAAATAAAATCGTTCAAAAACATTCGCCAACAATGAACAACGAAAAAATATGACGAGACTATATACATACTTTTAAATATTACGTACTAGCGGCCCATCCCGGTTTTGCACGAGTATGTTTTATACGTACAAACCTTTCTTATGAATCACTCTGTCAATTTAAAAAAAACGTACAGATATCCGTTTTGTAGTTTCAAAGATTTAAGCATATGTATATTCAGAGAGCGTCTGTGGTCCAGTTCGTCGGATACTTGACTTGTAACCGGGAGGTCCCGGGTTCGAGTCCGGCTACTGGACGTGTACCAATAGGACTCTTTTTCAAAGCCTATGTACGCAACGCAACGCTCGTACGGTGAAGGACAACATCGTGATGAAACCCGCACACCACAAGGTGTGTGAACCCTATAACGGTGATGGGCTCACCCCTGTCACGTTGGGTTAAATACGCTTGGTGAACCGTGGGTACTTGCTTTAGCAAGTGCCTCTGCCCCCCCCCCCTCTTTGGGATTAAAGGCGTGAAGTGTATTAATTTTATTAATTCAGCGAGAAGCGACTTCGTCTTATACTATGTAGTGATGATACATAAGTTTATCTTGAAAAATGACCATGACTCAAACTTTCTGCAGTATTTCGGCCAGTAGCGAGCACCTCCTTCGCGTCACGTAAGCGATTTAAGCCATTAACACAATAATGGCTTAAGTGACAGAAAAAAAAATGGAGGTTAAGAATTTCTCGAGAAGGGGATACTGAAAACTGCATGAACATAAACGTGCCTTGGTACTTCAGCAGCACTTACTGTGTATTAGATACTTGAACATGTAAATTTCACACTTAATACATAGTATAGGTGCATCTGTGGTCCAGTTGGTCGGACACTTGACTTGTAACCGGAAGGTCCCGGGTTCGAGTCCGGCTACTGGACGTGTACCAATGGGACTCTTTTTCAGAGCCCATGTACGCAACGCAACGCTCGTACGGTGAAGGACAACATCGTGATGAAACCCGCACACCTCAAGGTGTGTGAACCCTATAACGGCGATGGGCTCACCCCCTGTCACGTTGGGTTAAATACGCTTGGTGAACCGTGGGCATTTGCTTATTAAGTAAGTGCCTATGCCTACCCCGCTTTGGGATTTAAAGGCGTGAAGTGTATACATAGTATAAAACCAGTAACCTCCCGTTCTCCTTCCCTAGATTTGCTTAGATCTTTAAAACAACGCAACGGATTTTCGTGCGGTTTAATAGATCAAGTTATTCTTGAGGAAGGTTTATATGTATAAAACATACATATTATAGCAGATAAACAATGTTAATGGCTAAATATTGGCAAAAGAATTAATGGCTAAATATTGGCAAAAGATTGCCGGGTCGGCTAGTTTACTATAAACCAATCTTCTCTCGTTATTTTTATTAATATCAAAACAGTAGATTTTTTTATATGAATATTACAGATTTTATAGTCACATGGTAATTATTGAAGTACATACAGTAAGATTTTATCGTTTTAATCTAGATTTTCTATAAAATAATTTGTCAAAAAAATTATAAATATAACATACATACACTTCACGCCTATTTCCAAGAGGAGCAAGCAGAGTAAGAGCGATGTCTTAATTTATCATGGTATTAAGGTGTCCCTTTTGGCTTATCCATATTCACGCGACCTTTCGTTATGACATCACCGATCTGGAAGATGTATGTCCTTCTGTGGCAGCCTCAGTTCACCTGTCCCCTAACATCACAGGGCTATACATTCATCTATTATATAATTTTTTTTTTTTTTTATACCACAAGGGTGGCAAACAAGCAAGCGGCCCGCTTGATGGTAGGCAGTTACCGCCGCCTATGGACGTTTACAATACCGGGGCATCGTTCACGCGTTGCCGACCCTGTATAATAATAATAGATGAATGCTTTCCTAATTGTTTGTATAATTGTCGTGTTTTAATTTCTATTTTGTTTTTTTTATTGTATCCTGGCACACCCATCGGTCTTTCCCATTACTGGTGGTTGACTGGTAGAAAATACTTTAGCATTAAGTCCGCCATGTGTACATTTTTGTGCATTAAAGTGTTTAAATAAATAAATAAAAATCAAAGCCACTCTTCGTTGTCACGGCATAACTCCGGAACGGGTGGACCGATTTCGCTATTTTTTTCTTTGTTGTGCTTATTAATGACAGCAGAAGGTTCTTATGAAAGAAAAAAATGACATCCACTGCTTGGCACAGGCCACCCTAGATGTTCATATTAATAGTTAAGACAGGACAACGTCTGTCGAGTCCACTAGTGTGAGTATCATATATTTCGTCAATCGACATGCATACATTCTCTGCAAATAAAACACCATTATCTGGAACTGTTGTTTTAACATATAGCTATACCACATCTACGTAGAAAGCATTACACTAGATCAATATCATTTAACCGTAGATGAAACTGTGTGGTTTGTGCTCGAATAATAACCTGAGAGGTAATTGTTATTTTAAACCGAAACCCTGTTCGTCTTGAAAGGGGTTTGTTTGAATATAACGCATTTCATTCAAGACCCGTAAATTACATCTGAATGCCTTATTTTAAGCAAAGGTCGAATTTAAAGGTACGTTGGAAATTTTTGGTTGGTTTCTTCCTACGGTACGGCCTTTTAAGGTATCCGACCGTAAACTGTGCGTGTGTTGGTTGAAATTTTTCCTGACCTACCAACACAGGATATTATTACATGACCTAGCTAAGGGTATCGGGGTTCTAGTCACAATTTTTTTCCCTTATTTTTTGTATTTTATAAACGGATTATAAATAAATTAGTGTTTCTTATTAGACAATTCTTCACCATAGTTGCATAGATTTCAAACCAAATAATGAAGAGGATGCGCCGGTAACACTATAATGTCATCATCGTGATGTACACGTATACCTCCAGCAAAGACCGCGCGAAGCATCTAGCTCTCCCGCTTTCAGCTATGCAAGATGATAGAGAGAGCGACATGCGTTCTGACCAACTCGATGCAAGCAAGGGTACATGGAAACAAGAATTGAACTATTGATGAACCATAAGCGATAGCTGTCAATTGTCAACCATGGTCCAACACTGCTTAGGTTTCCGTTAAGTTTAAATGGTTTATTTCTTAAATCTTTACCGTCCCATGACATCAAATGAGTCTCATGATTTGTTACCTGACTGCTGTCATGACAACAACCTGACTCCGTACATCGTGTGTACAACGCGGTAAATCCTCAAAACCAATAGTTATCTTTAATTAGTGATGCATGACTCGGAATCGTACAATATCACTGAAGAAGGATGCCAGACTACGCGGTCTTGTATTAATACTCTAATACGAGTTTTTTTTTGTTATTTAGTTTATAATTATTTTGTTCTGCGGAGCCGAAATAACACAAAAACAGACATCAACAAACGGATAACGGCAACTTTCCTGTTCCAAACATTTTTTCTACGATCGCTTTGCGTGATCAGAGTAATAATGATTTTAGCAAATCCTGTGTCGTTTGCACTCATCCAAAGTTGACCAAAATAATTCCGAAATTCTTTTGTTGACGACCAACGGGTCAGGACCCTTTAGGACGACGGTCGCGGCTTTGATTCCTGTCTGTGACACAATGCTTAAGTAGTGGGCTGAGGATTTGTGTACCTACGTGCATCAAATGTGAACAAGTGTGCTCCATCGTAGACCACAGCGCTGCTTAACATCAGGCAGGATGGTGGTCAAACGCTTGTTCATTGTGATAAAGAAATGTGCACTGATATAAAATGTTTGATAGTGAAAAATTTAAACCGTTTTTGAGCTATTCGGGAAAACGAGTTCTCGAGTGGAGACCGCGTCTCGGCAATCGGAGTGTAGGACGCCCTCAGGCAAGGTGGACTGATGATCTACGCAAGATGGCTGGTAGAAGCTGGATGCGAGAAGCCGAAAACAGATCACAGTGGCGTGCAATTGGAGAGGCCTATGTCCAGCAGTGGACAAATATGGGCTGATGATGATGATGAGCTATTCGACGTATGTAAACTGAAACCAGAACCCGTATTTGATACACAAAATAACCAGTTTGTTAGACCACTAATAGCGGCTTATTAACAGTGTGGTATCTTTATAGATTTATTGAGGTTTTATGTAGGTATATCTGGCACCATAGTATTTGGGTTCCTAATTCGGAGTCAGATAACCATGTTTATTTACCAAGTCGACATGCGCTAGATCGTCTGTATAAACTTAATATAAACGGAGGCAGTATTGGAGGTCGCTCGAGTTAAAAGCAATCGGCATTATTGGATACTCATTTCCGATTCAATCGTGGGACAATTGTGAAGCGTTTTTTTTCTATGTTTGGACTCCAGCTATTAGAACTTCTATCAAGCGCAATGATTGGATACCAACGAAACCTCGCCCGAGGGAAATGATTTCCTTATGAGTGTATTTAATTTAAAATAGATAGATAGCTGCTGTGACTTGTTGGGACACGTGATTTGCAAACATAATATTGTGGGTTCGCATAAACAATGAGCTTATATTCTAGCTTATTCTGCTAGAAAACGTTTGTTTCTGTTACTAAAATATTTTGAAAAATCTATGTTTAGACAAATTCAGAGTAATCTTACTAGACGTCGAACGATGAAGTCCTCATATAGAGAAAATCAAATTTCACGTCTAAGTACCGACATGATATAACATCATTGTTAAAGTAATAGTAACTTAAAATAAAACGAAATCTCAATATTGCAAAATTACTTTAAATTGCCTGTATGAGGTATTACCATATTTATGTTCTAAAATCTTCTTCGGCGTGTTTATCAACAGCTTTCCGACAAAACGCTGGTATTTCAAAGAAAATGGATATTACAACAGAGTTAACAAAACATTATTTACTCGGTGTAATCCATGTATGAATTATGTCGCGTCGTCGTTAACAGCAAATACTTAACTTGAGCTCCGATGTAATTGCAGTGCTAGAACCACACAGGTCAAGACAATCTGGTATTGTGTGATGTCTGGTGTGTGGTTATAGGTGGGGGGAAATCTTCTTATAATCGCCCGGAGGAACTTCGCGCCGACGTAGCCGAGTATAATCCGCAGGGATCGTGTTGTTCCGTATAGATTCTTACACGGGTATAATATTGGTACACTCGGGATTAAAACACAATCATCCCCCATGGTAATGAAGTTCCAGCAGTATTGCGACACGTGCTGTGGTATCGAGAGATGCGCGATGGAAAACTATGTACATATATGTATATACTGGGTGTACATTTTTTCATATCCCCGCATTGACCCCACAACGGTTCTAAGACCACATTGCTCGGGGTATTTTTGTAGTCTTCTTCACGGTTCGTTTTCGGGTCTTCACACTTAGTACATCTACAGTCGGCCAAGAACCTGGTCTAACACACTAACCCCCTTACCAATAAACGCGTTATTACTTATACAACGGTTATTACAGGTCTACATAAAGTGGTTATTCCGTATTTGACACACAACTGACAAGTTAAGTTGAGCTTTGTGTATCTTCGAAATAGCAATTGTGCCATTATTAGTAAGGACCTAAGATTGAAACTCTTATGAATGTCGCCAGACATTAAGATTAATTTATTACTTATCACAATATATAATAATTAATTATCACAGGAGAACGGCAAAACGTCATGCATACCAGGTTTGCGTCTACCTTCATAGTGCGAACTGCCAGGATGTGGAATGACTTGCCGTAGTCTGTGTTTCCTGCGCAGTACAGTCTGAATGTCTTCAAGTTGCGGGTGAATAGGTACCTAATGAACAAGTGTACTCCATCGTAGACCACATCGCTGCTTAACATCAGGCAGGATGGTGGTCAAACGTTTGTTAATTGTATTAAAAAAAAAACAATAGAACTAATATATGACTTTCTAGGTCGACTGAACATTGGTCTAAAGCGAGTAGTAAGATTTACTCGATCATGTAGTACTGACCGATCATGAAATATCGTAC
Source organism: Conopomorpha cramerella (assembly GCA_012932125.1). NCBI lineage: Eukaryota > Metazoa > Arthropoda > Insecta > Lepidoptera > Gracillariidae > Conopomorpha > Conopomorpha cramerella. The sequence continues at coordinate 65,852 of SJJU01001087.1, forward strand.
TATTACGTTAATTTAGTCTAGTTCATTTTAGGTTAGATGTAGCCCCGTAGTGCCGGGTGGTAGAATTAGACTACGATATCCCCTCCTGGCGTCCTAAAAGAGGTCCTTGGGGATGGCCCACGGGGGTTCGGAGTTATGCTCCCGGCAGCTTCTTGTACATTTTTTACCTCCTCCCTATTCGAGACAAACTTGATCAGCTGTTAAGCTAAAAGAGTTAATATTCAAATATACACAATTCAAATAACAAAGCGAGTAAAGCGACCATTAGGTCCCAACAGCTGAAATTAAATACTACGACACGTTCAATATTTATTTATGTACTGTAATTAAAATGGCATCCACCAATCGAAAATTCCTTCCGACTCCTTTTGTTAAAACATGTTAAAATTAAATTTTCGTGACGTAAACATTTAAAATATTCTTTGTATCTCGTAGTCATTTAAATAGTTGATGTCCGATGAATGAATTATACATGAACTGACCATGTATGTAGTTAAAGCCTAACGTAAACCGAAGCGTTCAGCTCACGTCTGCGGTAGCTTGCACGATGCGTGCAGCATCCTAACGTAATATGTGCGATTCTGATCGCACAAGCATAACCACCTCGTGAAAACATTGCACCGGACCCCGCGCCACCACAGAAATGTACAACATTGCCAGAAATTCCTACTCAACAACTGATCGCCACTGGGCACGATACCGCGGGCGCGAGCTGAACGGGTTGGTTTGACCTAGGCTTTATACATAGACTAATTTCCATGGTTCAGTGGGATGGCCAGTTTGGAGACTTACTGGTCTGGGAAAAATCTAGCGTTGTTTTCTTTCGGCTGGTAAATATCAGAATGAGAGTTGTTTAAGGTAGTAAGGAATCTAAACGGAAACTGTCAGTCTAAAAGTGGTCTAAGTGAGTCACACCATTTTGTAATATGAACATGAATTTATGCATAACCGGGGACGTTCACTTATGTTTTTAAATCATACATGACTTCCATCAAGATTTTTTTTTAAACACAATGAACAAGCGTTGACCACCATCCTGCCTGATGTTAAGCAGCGATGTGGTCTAAGATTTTTGTTATGCTACTGTATATCTGTATGTAAAAACACTAACTATGAAATAAAGTAATTTTGATTTAATTTGAATTGTACGAATAATGATAATATCCGGCTAAGCCATGACTTTAAAATCCCAATATTTCTAAGGTCAGCTCTTTCAGTCGAAGTCAAACATTTATAGTCGTGAATTTTAGTTTCTTAAATAATTTCATTAACACTGAAACAACACTTAAACATCAAAAGCTAAGTCAATTCGAAAAGGGGCTTTATCAAGGGATGAAGAGCTGACAAGATGCTCTCTGTCCATCAATTGTCATCTAAGTATAGTAAAATTATTATAAAGAGGAAAGATTTGTTTATTTGTTAGAATATACCGAACTAGCGGTCCGATTCTATAAATTCCTCTACGTTTTTGATGCTGTGGCACTTTTTTTAATTTTGGGATTATTAGTAACACTCCAATTATGTAGCCATGTGTTAAAAAATCACCCCTTATCACATTGGGTTAAATACGCTTGGTGAACCGTGGGCATTTGCTTATCAAGTGCCTCTGCCTACCCCGCTTTGTGTGTTAAAAAAACTGAAAATATTCGGATCAAACCCCACGTACCACAAAACTTACTTGCAATTGGAATTCTACATATGTACGTTGCATAGGGCGTAACGAAAGCTCTATAAAAAAAATAGTCTGACGTCCTAACATACATTTCACTGCCATTATCATTACCTAATATAAAAAATGTCCATGTCACAATGTTAGTTACCGTACTCATCCGTTTTTACGGCTCTACCGATTTTTGTCAAATTTTATATGCGCATTCAATAGGTGTGAAAATTGGCTACTATCTATTTTTTATGCATCTACCAGTTGTATTTCTCCTAATACACGAGGTACGAAGGCGACGTATTATGGCAAAACAAATATTTGTCGAGACAGCTAGTATTAATTATTTAATTAAATAATTAATAATTTTAATACACTTCACACGCCTTTAATCCCAAAGCGGGGTAGGCAGAGGCACTTGCTAAAGGAAATACCCACGTTCACCAAGCGTATTTAACCCAACGTGACACGGGGTGAGCCCATCGCCGTTATAGGTTTCACACACCTAGTGGTGTGAGGGTTTCATCACGATGTTGTCCTTCATCGTACGAGCGTTGCGTTGCGTACATTGGCTCTGAAAAAGAGTCCCATTGGTACACGTCCAGTAGCCGGACTCGAAACGGCTAGTATTATATAAAACAAAGTTGCCTCCCGCTGTCTGAACCTAAGTATGCTTCATCATCATCATCAGCCAAATGACGTCCACTGCTGGACGAGTATGTATGTATCTTTAAAATAAGACACGCATATAATAGCAGAGAAATATTGTCAAAAATGCACATTGGCAAAACAACGTTTGCCGGGTCAATTAGTAAAATATATTTTTTTTCTTTTGTATCTTGGCACACCCATCGGTCTTTCCCATTACTGGTGGTTGACTGGTAGAAAATGCTTTAGCATTAAGTCCGTCATGTGTACCTTTTTTGTGAATAAAAGTGTTTAAATAAATAAATAAAATATAATTGCAAGTTTTGTACTACGAAGCCCAGGTGTGCTTATCAGTTAAATATTTGTCAATATCATATTATGCCTTCTTGAATGTATTCTAATATGTCCTGACGGTGTCATTATTTTTAAGTAAACGATATATGAGTGTGTAAAAAGTAAACAAAACTTTCCTGCGAGTTAATTGCCACACGCTACATGCCAATTTCATATCGATCAAACATTTTACCCCTCGCCTAGAACACTTAATTGCCAATTATATTGATTGAAAGAAATCAACGAAATGGTAACACACAAAACTTATTCAAACACAACACTATTACTTTGAGTAAAACTTCATTTTCTTCAACAAAAAAAAAACAACCGTCTTACAATTAAGTTGAACCAAGTAATAACGTAACGTGGCTACATTCATTGATTTTTTTTCGCACTTGAAATGACGAAGCATTTCTTTTCATTCTTTTTTTTAACGCTCAAATAAATAGGTATCATTACTCACCTCTGCTTATTAACGAAGCATAAGTAGGTTACCGTATGCACTATTCAACCACTGACCCTAATTTCACTCTACAAAGTTTACTTTACAATGGCACTATAGTGTTCAGTAACGATCAATGTACAGTTGTAAAAGTTTGTCGAGTTAAAATGTATTTTTATAGTACATTTACGATATCGTAGTCGATGTATGCTACGCGGCTACGAGCCAGCTACAGCGCTACGCCGTAGTCGTCCGCACGGTGCAAGATCCCGCGGGCAACTGGAGGGCTGCTACTGGCTACAGCTTACCATTAGGCCTTTTCAGTGTTAAAGCTTTTCTTTGACGAGCATGAGCCACTCGTAGTGGGAAATTAAGTAAATAGAATCCCCTTTTTTATCAAGTTTTTTAATTACGTACTGCTATTACATTTCATTTCTTGGGCGACTAACAAAAACTCGCCGCCGTAATACCTAGTGAAGCGGTCTTAGGCTGGCAACTCTAAAAGTAGGTACTGAAAGGTATATTTGAGTAAAAAAGTTTTAGGTAATTTAATGCTACAATTATTTTTTTATACCTACGAGTATAGTATACATTATGCGAATGAATGTACACTAGGCTTATTTAATACAACTTGATACATTTTTTTGTATCGTAATAACACTGAATAGATAAAATGGCCGTAGTTGCCAGGTGCTTTTACTTTTGCAAATACAAGTTCAAGTTACTATGTTAGACGTGTACCAGTTGCTTTCATTTTTACGTACAATGAAGGTGAAGAAACCATCGTGAAGGAACCTGTAACCACAATACACATTGTGTTTGCGAGTTAAACACAGTAACTGGTAAGTAGATGTTTATTCATTGACAAAAATAAGTGAATTTATATGTATTTTATTCATATGTAAAAGGATAAAGTGTATCTTTTAATTTGTTTTTCTCTTTTATCAACCGTGATCTTTCTTCTTCCTACGAAATAATTACATCCGCATCCGCACTGTTGCAAGACGGCCATTATTTGAATAAGGCATTACGAGAAGTAAAAATTTCAGAGGAATTTGTCTAAAAAAAGTAACATTAAGTACGGGCCGAGGTTAAAAAAAAATGGTAATTATGACAAAAAAAATACATCACGAATGTTGCGTGCCTAATGACTGGTTGGGGAACACTGGGCCCTTATTCCTTTATTAGGTAGAGCTTTTATATTCAACAAAAGTGTTTTACATTTGTCAAAAAATTGTAAGTATTACTCTAGGTCAAAGATTGTCTGAGCGACACTTAGTACTTAATGCTACTAGCGACCCGCACCGGCGGAGTTATTCCGTTTTTTCCCCCTAAACAAGACCCCCAAGGGAACTTCTCGGAAAGCGTGTCTGCTCTTTTACCAGAGGGAAAAAGCGGAACTTTTTTCTGGTTTATCCTGTACTCCATAGTTACAGTAAAACATAAAAAATAAGCAGATATAAGAACAAATACTATATCAAACTTATTATTCATAATCAGGGGAAAGAACGGATACCCAATTCCGAGAAGTTCCCCTGGTTTTGTTTCTTTAGGGGGAAAAAACGGAATGACTGCAGCGGCTTCGCCCGAGTATTAAGTAAAGATTTTAGATTTTTTGTTTGGTATTTCTATTGACTCACGATTTTGTGAATGGAAACGGCATCAAAATCCGAATCAATATTTGATGTATGAAAATATTGGTAACGGTATATCTTCAGTTCTTTTTTTTTTTTTTTTACATGGGGGAATCCTGATGGACACCCCGCCGCCATGGGGACAGCGAACGGGATA